>JAQYXR010000057.1:0-282634 GCA_030545055.2 Neoaliturus tenellus | reverse complement strand
CAGGCATCGCGATTGTTTTTACACGGTCGACATTAAATAATCGATAGTTTCGTGACGTCATAATCGGATTCCCGGGGATGCGAAAAAGTGCTCTCCGTAAATTAATTTAACTTAACCGAATCAAAATAAAATAACCGAATCAGTCTGTTTGGCGTATGGCAGCAATAACCGATTGATTTGGTTATTTTCATTTGGAATTTGTAATCGGTGTCTCAATTTTTCGGGAAATTACTTTTTTTAGGGTAATTTTGCAATGTCAAGCAATTTTAGGGTAATAAGGTTTTGAGGGTAAAATCAAAATCTACAAATTTGAAATGAAATGTGTTTTAAAATTTGACCTAGATTATTTTGTTTTAAGCGGTTTCAATAAAAAAAAAATAAATAAATAAATAAAAAACAGCTATATAAAAATATGAGGATTAACACTTTTTATGTTTTTTTATAATATTTATTATATTTTTATAAATTAGTAAATTAGTTTACAAATATATATAACCAATTTATAATAATAATTTGTGAATTAATCATGAGTTTGTAAATAAACTTATAAACAAAAAATATTTTTTACTACGTTATAATATTTACCATTACACAGCTGATTGAAAATTGAATGAAGCAGTCTTGCCACGGGTACGATATTTATGGTAATGACACCATATTACTCTATTTTACATTTGGATTATTAGTTAATAACAAAACCATTAGGTAATGACCAAATTAACAATTATCAATCAAGTTAAATCTAAAACCATAAATTCTACCCTAGTTTGCTTTGAAATTCCTTATTTTATAATAGTTTTAGACAAAAAAATCTCCAACGTAAACGAGAACGATTGTTGTTTCCTGCAGTGTTGGCAACACTTGCAGGTAACAAAGAGTAAAATGTTGGTTTTTAACACTTTTTCAACCAACAATAGTCAATGTTATAACGTAACTTGACTTCCGTTTTAGTTTTGACGCTTCATATCCGGAGCACAAAAAATAGCTATTCAGCTGACCTTTGGAAATGTTATGCTTTTTCCTCTGCAGACCTTAAAGGCAGACAGCATATAAAGATAAAATCATTGACTAAAGTCAATGATAAAACATTTAAATAACAAAATTGTTGTAAAAATCAAAGTAATAATCATCGATAATCATCCTTTTCAATGGAGCGGGAAACCAACTGTCGCCCTTGTGACACATAGAAAAATTAAAGAATTGTTTTTGCCAAGAAATAAATGATTTTTATATTGTACAACCTAAGTATTAACTTAAATGAATTAATTATTAAATAACCTTAACTACTCAATATGAGCAATGGGAGTACAGTATATAAACGGTATAAGTTATGATTACGGTTTTTTAAGATTTAGGGTAATATTCAGGTTAATTTGAAAAAAAAATTTAGGATAATTTAAGGTAATTTTTTAGGATCTTTAGGGTAAAATGATGTTGATGTGGTGGAGACTCTGTTTGTGTATTTTTAATTTGGGTACGTGCAACACCTGCTAGGTGGTGTTGGTACGTGACGACTGACGTGGACCAATGAATATATCTAGAATAAACCGAGGGTAGGTGACACCAACAGCTGATTGAAGCGAGTCCTGCTCCTTTGATGTCTTCAAGGTCTATAGAGGAAGAAGCATAACTTCTTCCCAGGTCAGCTGAATAGCTTTTTTTGTGTTCAGGATATGAAGCGTCTAAACTAAAACGGAAGCCAAGTTATAATATTTACCATTACACAGCTGATTGAAAAAGAGAATGAAGCAGTCTAGCCACGGGTACGATATTTATCGTAACGACACCATTGACTATTGATAATCATATTGAGTATCAATAGTCAATGATATTACTCTATTTTACATTTGGATTATTAGTTAATAACAAACCATTTGGTAATGACCAAATTAAAAATGATCAATCTAGGTAAATTTAAAGCCATAAATTCTTCTCTAGTTTGCTTTGCAATTCCTTATTTTAGTAATAGTTGGGACAAAAATCTCCAACACAAAGGAGAACGATTGTTGTTCCTTGCAGCGTTGGCAACAATTGCAGGTAGCAAAGAGTAAAATGTTGAATTTTTGACACTTTTTTTAACCAACAAAACCTCTATGGCGACATCCACGGATGTCGCAGAAAGTGACACCATTGCTCTTATGGGATGTTGCTCACCTGGCCCTTGCCTACAGTCACCTTGTGACGTCATGTTGTTTCTTTTGACTTTACACATGAGTGGTTTGCTTGGAATATTAATTTTTGATTTTTTTGATTATTTTTATTTTTTGAGTGTTTTTGTTGGTTGATGTCACTTTTCTCATTCTAGATTTCTTCATTCTTTTTTCTTGACGTGCATCAGCAATCAGCATCACTTTGTTTTTGTTCGAGGCTCCAAGGAGTCCTTTTCTACTAGCGATTCTCTAGACCATATCGCATCGCCCGGAGGATTCATGAGGAAAGGAGTGGGGGAATGTGTCGACAGTGTTACCAACACATAAACTGCTACGTGTTTGTTTCAGTTTGTATTCTTATTTGTAACCGCCAGAAACAACTGGTTTGTAACCAATTAACAAGTTTGAAGTATTTCTAGGCCTAAATGGTTAATTTTAGTTTGTTAACTCTTAGAGATATACGGTAAAAAGAGCATCAGAAGGTAAGAATATAGAAGATGAAAGAAGAAAGTGTCTCAAGAAGCAACAATGGGACAGTGGGAGATGGTTACTGGTTCGAGTGGTTCCAAACAAGAAACTGCAAATAATTTTAATAACAATTTTATTTACAATTAGAAGAGGAATGTAAAATATAGCCAGAATGATGTAAAAATCGTGCTATTTTTTCAATTCAATGTTATTTATTTATTTCCATTGCAAAGCCATTTCCTTAAATACAATTTATTTTAATAACAATTTATTTATTGTAACAAATTGGATGGGTAATTTAGCTATAAATAAATATGCTATTAATTATATATAAGTTACTTAGATTTAAATACAGTATTACAAATTGTTATTATAACATATTAATAAATACAATTTTCAAAACTAGAGTGCTATGTGCTGATAATAATTAAGTAATACATTAATGATTTACAAGGCAATTAATTATTTTTTTGCCAATAAACTTCCACTAAAAATAAACATTAATTACTCTGCCCTCGGTATCATTCGTTTATCACCGACTGTCCTCAAAAGCATGATAATCGGCATTGCTTGTACTTGTAAGATTGACATCTGCGTCACTAGATGGTTGGCAACACTGTCAACACTTTCCCCCACTCCTTTCCTCATGAATCCTCCGGGCGATGCGATACGGTCTCGAGAAGCGCTAGTGTCCTTTTCTTGGAGTAAAAAAGTTTTCTCTCAGGGAACAAAATTAAAGAGTACGTTTTCTAGTTCCAGTTCGTATCAGGGAATTTAGAGCTGTTGGCCAGTCCATCATGAGTGGAAACAGTAAGTAGGCCTATTTATACTATTTAAACTTAATACATTAGTTAGTTAAATACAATAAAACTTAAATACAACATCTATTACCATAACACCCAGCCAACCCGGGGAACTGCAGTCCTGGACAATGTTTACTCTAATCTTCACAAGGAGGACATTTTCTGTAAAACTGAACCATTCTATTACTCAGACCATTATGGTATAATTTTTAGATTTACAATAGATTGTACTCCCGAGCCTGTGAAGTCAAAAAACATTTGTACCACAAAAAGAATTTTCTCAACACAAAACATTGAGTCTTTTAAATTTAAAATCAGTAACATAAACTGGGAAGAACTTCCCAGGACAACTTTAAAACTGGTTTGTACTAGTTGTGAAGTTGACATTGGGTACAGCAAACGAAGTTGTCATAACACTGTGGTAAGTCTTTTGGCTGTCCACTATGACAATTTCCCTTCCTTCATAATCCATTCATGTTCAAGACAGTGGGGGGTCAATGCGAACTGCATGTAAGCCACTAGTTGGAACATATGTAGACAGCAGGGGGTGAGGAGAAATGCTATGGGCATCAAAACCCCTAGCTGGAACATATGTTCAAGACAGCAGGGGGTGAGGAATGCGACGGGCATAGAAACCCCTAACTTGAACATGAGTGGACAGTCCCGTGTCTCACCCTTTCTCTTTCTTCAATATCCCATCCTTACGGGGGCTTGCGCAAAATGCCCATTAGAGGCAGACGTGCTCAACGGTTCGGCCGGGGTCTCCTTATCCACCAATAACAACAACAACTGGGAAGAACAATTGGGATTACAACTCTGGCCACCGACTCAAAATTCAGGTAATCTTTTTTCTACTCTCCTCAAAAATATTTTGCATGCGTTTGATTATTGCTTCCCTCTCACTATATCTAGGCCCAAACCAAAGCTGGATGGGAAACAAAACAACAAATGGTACACACCAGACCTTCACAGGTTAACCCTTTGAAACCCGAATTATGATGCACCGATAAAAAAAATTCTTTCCTCTCATTTTTCTTTTTTTTAGGGTCCAAATAACACACAAACACTGTTTTTATAAATTTTCCCTCACAGGTTAAAAAAATAAAAAAAATGTTGTTTAAAAACACTTGTGGTTACACCGGGCAAAACCTAAGAAAAATCCCTTGTTGTTTAAAAGCAACAGTGGGTTTTTGTGGATTTAATGTACCATATTTACAATTTTGGTAAAGTATAAAATAACTAGAAGGTTGTTCTTGAACAGAAGTTGAAATAATGCACAACTTTGTCAAAATCGTATAGAAATTTATTTATCACAATAGAAAAACATCACAACTTGGTAAACATTGAATAAAAAAGTACTTATCCCAATGTCTCCCACCTCTGACACGTTGTCATCAGGAATTAATAAAAACCTTTCTTTATCTTTTTTGTTCAAATATTCTGGCTCCATTGTGAAGTTTGGATCATGACCCATACAAAAAGGCCAAAAGACATATAATTAACACAAAATATTAGCTGTAAATGAATTTAGAATTAGTATGGGGTTATATGGGGAATCTGAATTAAACTAGTGAAATTTAATGTCACATTCGCCCATTGTAGGTTTTAAACAACATGGCAATTTTCTCAAATAATTATGGTAAATACTCACTAGAATTACTAAAACTTATTTTACACATAAACTAGAATAACTGAGGATTGATAAGGTATTTTTTCCCACATTACAAACTAATTAGAAACATAATAAAAGATCTCTTGAAAGTACACAAGTTACTTGTAACCTCCAAATCTTGAAGTGGCTCTAAAGAAAATGTTCTGTTGCTTTGACAACTGGTCTAAACTCCTATCTAGTGGTGATTTTCTGAACTAAATCAGTGTTGTTTTAAACCAACAGTGGGCTTTTGTGGTTCCAACAAATAATTTTTGAGAAAAATAGGCAGAAACACGGCGTTGTATAAAAACAACGCTGGGCGTTAAAGGGTTAAAGGATCAAGTAATATGCATGTACAATAATTTTAAATTTTAAGTTAGGCCTAGTTAAGGACAATCATTCTTTTCAATCCTATAAAAATGCAAAAAAAGCCTATAAAAAGCAATCAATGAAGCTAAAATCAAGTATAATGCTGGGCTTATTGAAAGCTCAAGCAACAAGTGCAGGTCAGCTTGGTCAATCATAAATGCCAACTCTGAATCAAATAGGCCTAAAGATACCTTAACCTTACACCCTAATGTTTTAAATAACTACTTTATTGAGTCTGTTAAGGTCATTAGAAATAGTATAAACAAACCAAATGTCACTTTTGATGAATTCCTGACCAACATCCCTAACAAAGAGTTGTCATTCCATTTCTTTTTTGTTAGCTGTGCAGATGTGTTAAATGTAATTGGAAAGATGAAAAACTCCAAAGCTAAAGATTTCTATGAAATGTCAAACTGGCTAATTAAGGAAATAGGACAATTTATTGTAACGCCTCTCGCCTACTGCATAAATGCCTGCCTCTGGGATGGGACATTTCCCGAATGCCTCAAAATTTCCAAAATTTTCCCAAAATTCAAAAAAGGGGATAAATCAAGCCCAGGCAACTATCGGCCTATATGTCTAGTACCTACCCTGTCCAAGGTACTAGAACACATTGTATACAATCAGTTAAATAATTTTTTTGAGCTTAACTCACTCTTTAATAATAACCAATTTTGCTTTAGAACCGGACAGGCCACTGTTGATGCAATTGATGCTTTGGTCAATGATACTTTAAATGCTTTTGAGAACAAAGAATTTGCCTGGGCAACTTTCATCGATCTGAGCAAGGCATTTGACTGTATCGACCATGACATCCTGCTCCACAAGTTGGAGTTTTACGGGGTAAAAAACTCTGAATTAAGTTTTTTTAATACTTACTTATCTTCAAAACAGACGGCAGGCAGTTTGTGCAGATGGTGAATGGTCATCAGTTGCCATCAGCAACTGTGGAGTGCCACAAGGCTCAGTCCTTGGCCCCCTGTTATTCTTGGTTGCCATAAATGACCTGCCTGCATGTCTAACCAGTCACATTTATCTTTATGCTGATGACACAACCATACTTTCATGTCACAGCAATTTTCAACAGTTGGAGCTTATGGCCTCGCAATCCTTTACAGCAGCCTCTGACTGGTTTACCTCAAATAGCCTTTTGCTCAACCAAGATAAGACACAAACTCTGATTTTTGGGTTAAAAAAGGTTCCTGAGGCGATCGACATAGATCTTTCCCCTGACGTTAAATTTCTGGGGGTCACGATTGACCAAAACCTCACATGGTCACAGCATATTGACCATTTATGTAAAAAGTTGAGTAGGCTTATTTACCTTTTCCGCAGATTAAGAGATCTCATTCCATTTGAGTACTTAAAATCAGCGTACTTTGCGCTTTTTCAATCAACTTTAAATTATGGTATAATTTTCTGGGGAAACAGTGCACATGTTCAAAGAGTACTGTTAATCCAAAAGAAAGTAATGAGAATCATGGCAAATGTTAAACAGCATGAACACTGCAGACCCATTTTTAGTAATTATAATATATTAACTGTTATTAACTTGTATATTTTTAACATTTTGTTATTTAGTTTTAAGAACTATCACTCATATGCACGTAGAGCTGATGTACACTGCCTAAATACAAGGTCAAAAAATAATATTGATATTCCATATGTGAGGCTTGAAAAAACAAAATCAAGTTATAAAATCCTTGGGATGAAATGTTTGAATAAACTACCTGGAAATGTACGTTAGGATGAACTATGTTAGTTTTAAAAAGGTGATTTATAATTGGTTGGTTGCAAACCCATGTTATACACTAACAGAATTCCTTGAACTAACAACCTCAGATATCAAGCTCCAATAAAAATAACAAATAACAACCTAACTTACTAATTTCACCTAAAAAAAAAACCAAACCCAACTTTGCCTTTTTTCTTTTTTCTTTTTCTCAATTTCCTAAGTCCATGCCCATAGATCCACTTCTTTCCGACTGACTAGTAGATTTAAATAATTTTTCTTTTTTAGGATTAATGCAATTGTGTAAAATCTTAAAATTGGACTGATGTTTATGACATAACCAAACTCTGACAATTTCTAATGTACCAAATGATGTATCAATTAAAATAAACTTCTTGATTCTTGATTCTTGAGTTTTTAACCTCTTCTTTATTTGACCTTGTGTAGCTAGGTACAATAGGCCTAGGGCCTATCAGATATCTTCTGAAGCCATACCCTTTCTACTTTGTCATAGCTGTTGCGGTTTAGGTTATGAAAACCCACCTTAACTAAAAGTAACTAAAATTATTAGGGGGGGGGGGGTTAGTTTTGACCTGATAATTAACAGCATTGCCACTACAGTAATCTTAAGTGTATTATATTTTTAAAACAAAGGATGAGGAAAAAGGTAGTTAATTTTGAACTTTTAATTTATTAGGCTACTTAATTTATCTTGGCAAGTGTTCGATTAAAAAATCGTTCATGATTTATTATAGTCAATGAAGTGAAAGTATTACCCTTCTAAGCTGTTGTATGAGGTTATGTTCATGGTAATTTCTTAATGTCAGTCAGCCTCGTACATTACAGATGTCAAAACAACTTAACACTAGGCCTAGCCTAAAAACTAAATTTTCCACCGTCAAAATTATGTGTAGGCAGGGGTGGACTGAGCCGCCGGGACACCGGGAAAATTCCCGGTGCGCCCTCCCCATCAAGGCGCCCCGGCGCCCCTAGGACAAGATTTTTCATTATAAGGAATTGTAAAATATTTTTTGAAAGTTCAATATTATCTGTGAATTTTTTCCTAAAACGATTAAAATGTGTTTGCACTTCATGACTTGAACATAATACGTTTATCTTCATATAAATTGAATGTTCAACTTTGATAAATTGCTCCAACTGGGAACTCTTTTGTGTATCAATGACTCGACATAGTTGGCTAACCTGTGCGGCGAAACAGCTGTCAGCCTGGGCGCGACCATTGCGACGTAGTAAGAGTAAAGGTCCATTCTCCAATCCCAGGGGGATGATTTTGTTGAACATTACACAAAGTGTATATTTGTATTTGTTCTGGAATATGTACAATTTTGAATATAAATACGCGTATTAAAACGACTTTTGTAATCCATTATTTTAATAAATCGACAATTTTAACAGGTTAGGAACGATGCTGTATTTGGATTTTGCAGAAACTATGCAGTTTCCAGGCAATATTCGTTGCAATGACTTTCCTGATTATTTTTTAGCACACCACTCCACTTACAGATTACCTGCAAACCAAGGATCTTGACTATGTTCAAGCATTTAGGCTAGTAAGCTGCAGTTATTAAAAAAGGCGTCTTTAGGATTTAAAAGGTGCTAGGTCCAAGTTTGCCGATGTCTTCAAAGCTGCAGAGGTCTTCGTCACTGAAATAACTAACAAAATCGAACACTTGTCGGGTACAGTTCCAAATATGGAAGAAATCATCATAGAAACAAAACTGCCTGGGGTGAGAGTAGGAAGAAGAAGAAAATGCCGGGGGAAACTTCATCAGGAGACGAGGCCTGGCCTAATTAAGGACAGCAATCGCCGATTTGAAGTAATCGTTTTTAACTGTGTTATAGATCAAACTCAGGCCCGTGCTGGCCCACCGGGACACCGGGACGTATCCCGGTGCGCCCTCCGCATAGAGAATTTTTGGCGCCCTCCAGTTCCGAAACAAACTCATTTTACTCTGAATAGCAACAACGAAAAGTAAAGTTTTTTCTAAGACGACTCATGTAACAGCTTTGAACGTCGTCTTAAGTAAACAAAACAATAATTTATACTAATGTAATTTAATCCAGATCATTCTTGGACTAGGATAATCAACAATAATACCGAGCGGAAGACTGAATATTTTACTACAAATGGAACTCATGGTCCATACGGTAGCGCGCGGGGCGCCCTTGGACTTGGCCAGTGATGAGGGCAAAAGAGGGGGTGGAGTTGGAACGAGATGTCTGCCATTGCCGTTTTAATTTCGTCTGCCTGTTGATATTTGTCACTATAATCAGTGTCAATAACCTCATGATGCAGTATGCCTATTTGTAACATGTGTGGTGAATTATTCTGTGATTTATTGTCCTCGTGCAAGTGTCTAATTCTTTAAAACAAAGTTAGCTTAAGTGTCGTGGGTTTTCAGTTGTTTATGTGGAGGCTGGAACAACGAGGTTAACCTAGATATAGAGTGCTACAAAGATATTTGCCTCTTCCGATTTTCATCATTTTACCCCTATTCCTGCTGTTTCCTTTAGTTAAAACAGTCCGTTATTTAAATTTCTCCCTCCGGTTTCTGTCATTTTACGCATAAATGTTCGAGGTTTCTATGGTGACTAACCTCAAATAAACTCAATAGCCTGCCCAAAGACCATAAACTCAAAGTGGCTTTAGAACAACAAATAATCAGATGTTTTATAAGTATAATCCAACGAGGTTGAATAGAGTGCTCATCACATGTTAATTTTATGTCCCTTTTTGATTTGCGCCATTTTACCCATGATTCCCGCCGTTTCCTTGGCAACCATCCCACACTTTACTCTTGTTTCCTTGGTTACTAGTTTTAGCCATTCTGATTGATCGCTACAAGCTTAAAAAATTACTTATGATTTTTAAAACATATGTTTATTTGTTGTTTGTTTTAAAATTAGTTTGATTTGATGGTCTGTGAGCAGGATATTGAAGTTGGTTACCAAGGAAACGGCGGGAATCGTGGGTAACATGACGCCAGTCGCAAAAAGGGACACTTTATCTGGTGATCACTCTATATCTATTTAACCTCGTTGGTATAATCTGTATTTTTTAGGCTTGTTGTGGCCAACTAGAATAGCTAAAACTGGTTACCAAGGAAACGAAGACGAAGTGCTCAATGGTTACTAAGGAAACGGCCTTAATCGGGGATAAAATGGCGCAAATCAACAGTGGTAAAAAAATTGACATGTTTATCCCGAGAGGACACTATCTCGGGAGAATCTCTCTAGCCCTAAGGTTAATCTTAAAATTATACTTGTTGAAGTTTACCGTAATGATGGCGGCTACTGCTCTTACTCTTCCAAAACTTGTTATGAACAACTGAATTAATACGACTCAAAATTTAAAATAACATTATTTTACAGCAGCAAGGCTATCTAATCAGTGCAAGACTGTGGACACCTTGGAGGAATTATATATAAGGAGTGGCCATGCGGGGCTAGAAGCGAAGCCGCCGCGCCGCGCCGCGCTCGTCGAGTGGCGAGGGCTACCGAGTCGTTGAATCATGGAAGTTTAAGTGTAATTAGTTGTTTTAAATGACAGAATAAATGTTAGAAATGTTTTTAAATAATTTGTAAATTTAAGTTGAAAAATAACTGTGTTAAGGCTATGTATTTTACAAACGTCGACTAATGCTATTACAAAAAACCGTAATCATTATTAGTAATTTTTTATTAATATTAATAAATTATCTTAATTGTGCTGATAACCTTAAAGGGTAGTTGTTCTTGTTAGTACATATAGTCTACTTAGGCCTAGTTGTTAGTATTTGACGAATAGTCGTCTATTGTTTATAAGTTAGTTTTAAGTTATTGTATCCTAAATTCCGTACTTCTTACTATTTGCTTAAACTATCATTATTAACCCATTAATAGTAAGTATGAGTAATTAATTGTATGCAAATAAATTACTGTCCAATATATTGTAAATATGATTCTGAACATCACTCAAAGAGGTGTAAACTTAACGTTTTTCACAAATTATAATAAGCAATTTACATTCAAAATTATAAATTCTTGTATTTATTTTGTTGAAAGTATCATATTAGACAATAAAATTAATTTTACAGCAACACTTATCACTTGAGATGATTTAAATTACGTTTTTATGTATTAAAATCATCTCTTCAATACAGATCTTTTACTTTAATGTCCTTTTCTAAATTAAAATATATGTTTTATCCAGAACAAAATTATATCACTGGATAGAAAATTTAATCCTTTTTAAAAATGCAAAAGCTGGACTGTGTGATTTGCCAGGTGTGCTCAGGATTTTAATTCAAAGTTGCGCGCGTGTTGTTTTTTCCTATCTCTCCCGTGTTACAGCGGCGGCACCATGCCACTCTACGGCCGGCCGTGCCACTCTAGTGGAGGGGAGCGGCCGGCTTCACTTTAGCACGGTATATCCATAAGGACGTGGCCACTCCTTATATATAATTCCTCCAAGGTGGACACCCGGTGTATTTTTATTTTGGCATGTTTGTTTAAGGGATATAGAGAGACAGGTAACATTTTTACTTTTCATTGTTATTTGAAGGCTAAATCACTCCAATGAAGGAGGCTGCCAAGCAACTAATATCAAACTGTGATAACTATGGACGAAGATCGAACACGTCATACCAAATAGTTTTGTTTTTTTTTCTATTGTTAGTATTTTTGTTATTATGTACTTTTAGTATCATGAAATTAACTAGTAAACTCTTGCAATGTGTTATTGAATGTATGTATTAACAATTAATAGTTTGAGATATTTGCTTTATTGTTAGAATGTTATATTGTGTGTTTAGTGACTCTTAATCATGTTTCAACTACTTTTTTCTCTCTTATTCTGTTTTGCTCTAAGAAATTAGTGATATAGACTGGCCACCATGAAGTACCTATAGGGATATAAAATATTTATCTGGCTAATTATGAAAATAATTTTTTCCCTGAAACATAAATGAGTAAAAAGAGTAAATATTATTTGTACTATATAAAATGGATTTAAAGCTATCAAATCGTTTGAGATTTGTATTAAGATGTTAACATTTCAAAATATATTCACTATATTCAATACTTAAGACCCTAGGTAATTCTCCTTGTGACAACAAAGGGTGGGGAGGGGTGGTGGATGGGGGTTACACTGGCGCCCTCTGGCCATGGCCGTCCACCGCCCTAAGAAGAGAGCCAGCACGGGCCTGATCAAGCTGTCAAATGTATGAACGAAAAGTTTTCAGCAAAACAAAGTCTATGGTTAGATTAAAAATAATTTGATCCCAAGCGTTTAACAGCATTGACATTAACTCTTCTAGCTTTCAAACGATAATAGAATTAGTTACCGATTGCGAGGAGGGGAAACTGGAGGAGGGATTAGTATATTTTAATCACCGTGTCATCACCAGTAGTTGTCAAAGCCGGTAAACATAACAGAACCAACCGATGATTTTGAAGGTTAGCTCTCGGAAGAAGAATTGGTTTCCAACTTAAATGATGACGAATTAAGAGACCCAAACGATTTGCAGTATATTCAGTGTAAAAGTGGTAAAAATGCAATACTTGCTTCAAGCGTGCATTCCACGTCTTACTTGAGTACAATGTTTTTGTTTTCAAGGCTGTACACGAACCTTATTAAAGTCTTTAAGTATATCTCTTGACATTACCAGCTACCCAAGTGTCATGTGAACGGCCCTTTGTAAAATTAAAATATATCAAAACAAGGCTCCGTTCAGTCCGTTCACGACTCACTGATGAACACCTTCAGACCTTATTTCTCATGAACTTGGAGGGAGATATTCTTGTCAAGATCAATAACAATAATTATTAGATAATAGACAAGCTGAGTGAGAAGAGTGAACAATTACGAAGACTTCTTCACGTCTTCACGTATAAACTGTTGGTATGTTGACTTAACTTTTATTGGGAGCAATATAAACAAACAGTAATGTAAATAAAATATGTTGGTTTTGATAAAGACAAAAAACTACGGCTTTCAAGCTTAATATTTGCCTACAAGCCTTCAAATGCTTATTGTAAAGTTAATTTTATTTTCATTTGTTTCATTTTTAATATAAGTTTATAATGTTTATTGAAAATTAAGAAGTTACTTTTTTAACACTAACTTGTTTGATTTACTGTATTTAAAAAAAACTAGTAATATACTTCTATAGATACATTGTAAATTGTTTGAATTGTAAGGGATTCTGTTATTATAATCATTAGAAATAAAGACCAAAGTATCCTTTTTTTTCACATGTTTCAACTATGTAATTTTCAAGCATGTGAACTATAGGCCTAAACTCCTTAATATTGTAAGGTTACAATTTTAATTGCTAGAAAATTATATGATAGTCGAAACATGTACTGTATAATAAATGCCCCTCCGGTACCCATTCCACCGCCCTTTTCATAGTGTCAGTCCACCCCTGTGTGTAGGGTAGCCTACATTAGGCCTAACGCGTAAACGCTGCTAATTTCAATTAAATAAGTTATCTATTCTGAAAATTCATTTAAAGTTGGCTACATATTAATACTCTTCAATGTGGTGTCAATAGTAAAGCCCAAAAAAGAGGAGATTTCTCAGTTCATGTTGAAATTCGCCTGTGTTAAAATTTTACCCTTAAAATCCGGTAATCTCTGGGGAAATCCGGTGATATGGTAACCCTACTCTTTCGAAATGGTGTCTCTATAATTACAGTACAAAAGTTGCTGATTGCATAAAAGCATATTTTTAGTGAATTTCCCAAATAACGTAGAGGAATAACACTACGATAGTATAGTCACCGTAGGTAAGACCTAAGCACGCTACCTCTCACGTTACTTTTTCCCATGTTACGTTTTGAGGTCCCCAGAAGCCAAAAACACCATGTTCATTCAAATTCTTACATGTAAGTTAAATACAGGCCTAGGCTGTAATTTGTATCTAAGTATCCGTGAACCCCACAGGATACTTGATGGATGCAGTTTCTTAACTGGGCTACCATACTATCGAATAAAAATATTGATCAACATGTCTATCATATCAATTAATTATTTATTCAGTTTAGGCCTAAGTTATTACCTAAATAAGTTAACAATCATAGTAACTACAACCCCCTTATTTTTTATCTTTACCTACCCTATAAGTTTTATCCCCACATTTATATTAAAAACAAGTAAATTTACTTTTACCACGTTTAAAGAAAATTGGTTGAAAAATGGCGTCTGAAACAGGGGAATAAAATACCATGTTTTGCATTAATGCCGGCAGTACACTATCGCCGAATATTAGGGCAAATGCTGGAGCCAAACGTTCGGGCGAACTCGCTCGGCTAACTAACCAAGTACACTATCGCTGTCCACTGGACGAGCACTGATCTCGGAACATTCGGGCGAACAGTCTGATTCCATCTAGGCTTTATTGAATATGGAGGTCAATGTCAATGTGAGTAGCTGCGTTGGCGTTTGTTTGTTCTTACACCTACATTAAATACTTTTTACATGTGCACTGGGATGGTGCACACTTACTCCAAATACCACAAAAAACCGTGAAGCCATGGGCGAAGAGAGGATGGTGGACGAAGGCCATGTGCATGGGAACATAACAAAGAAGGCCTTCCCATTATCACCTAGCATCCAGACTCCATTCAAGATTTCTTGAATAATAAATGCAACTGTTTGGTATATAATGCATAAATGGGTTTTTTTCCATTTTTACTCAAACTCACTAATATTTAATTATTTCATAATGGAAAAAAATAATTTTGAGGGTAAGATCGCACATACATTTGAGATTATTTTCATAATGAAATTCCAGATTTGTAATAATGTAAGCAAGACAATTTAAACAAATATTTCCAATAAAATTAGGGAGCAAATATCTCTTTGGAGCAGAAAAAATTAACACTATTATCAATCAATCGATCAATCAAAGTGCATTTATTTACAATTTTTCATTTTACAATTGACTATTTACATATTGCACACTAAAAAACAATGGTCTAGGACCGTCTGTTTTGGTTGACACTCTGTAAACTAATTATTTAAACTAGTAAACGTGTTGCTCGAAATCGAGCAATTTATTTTAATACATACAAATGTTACTTTTATCTCTAAACCATTGCCGTCCGACCAATCCAATATTGTGAATATCTGTAATCACCAAAACTACACGTATTTACAGCTGATTATTAACAGATGTTTAAAATGCTTTATTCAATCCCAATGTTATTTAAATGGGAAATTTTGAGATTTCAATGGTGGATAACGCCTTTATTTTCCGTCAGATTCTCATCAGTTTTTGGTGGAAACAACTACAGACCAAGCCCTATCCAACGACACCAAAAACTTGAAAATCGGTTGAAAATTGTAGGAGGAGTTCTCAAGACAAAAAAACCCTTAGCGTATTAAATAAGTATAGATGTAAACATAACTTTAAATAATAAATAATTAATACATATATACCAAATAAAAAGTAATTTAAAAATTAATAAAATTCTTGACGAAAAATACATAAAATAACGTTTGTTCCTAAACAAATGTAAAAAAAATTTTAAATAATAAACCAACTGTGGTATAACACTAGGTGAAACTTTCTTTTTTTTTTTATCAGCTAAACATTGTGAGGTTTGGCAGCAAACAAACAAAAAACACAATCAGTAGAAACAGAATTTACCTAAACATACTATTACTAAGTGGTTTTATACTGGCTAAAAATTAAATTGCTCAATTAAATCCCATCTTTTTTCCAAGCTTCTTTCAGATAATTTCCCAGAGCACTAAAAAAATGCCTTTTAAAAATTTGAAAAATTCAGTTTCATTTAACCAAAAGTATCTAATTTGTTTTAAAATTGGGCATTCTGCTACAAAATGGTAGCCTATACTGACTCATTTTTCCTGTAATTACAAAGTGAACATAAATAAATTATGTCATGATTCCATGGTTTGTAATTTAAATGAATAAGTTCTGCTTGAGCTCTGATAATCCATGAAATCAAGGTAATGTCCAGATTATCAGTTAGGAAAGTTCTGTTGCCAAGTTCAAGGTCGAGGGACAAGTATTGTGTGTGGTACAAGGACGTGATAGCCCTCCCCTTACACTCCCCCTTCCAAGCGAGCCGCTCTGCCTCCAACATACCGAATAGCTGATTTCGTAGCCCCTCCAATCTATTTAAATTAAACTCTATCGTCAGTCCTCTTTTTTCACCAATCATTTTTAATTCCTTACACCAATAAATATTTTTTTTCGATAATCTGATTTGCAAAAATGTGAGGTAGGCGATTTTCTGGAAGTGAAATAACTTTTAATATATACCGTACTTAATATGTAAACCCAAAGTGAATAGTTGAATTTTCTCAAAGCATGTTTCTAAATACAGAAAGTAATTAGGAGTATTTTGTGGCAAACTAAATAGCTTTTTTATAAAGAAATTTTGAGCATTTTCAATGATACTACAATTAACATAGCCCCAAACCTGTGCCACGTAACATAAAAGTGATCTAACAATTGAGTTGTAACATGTTAGTTTTGAGCTCAAGGGAATCTTGTTATTCCTAAACAAATCTCCCCATACTGTATTGATAGCCACCTTGGACACTCTATTTTTCCCTCTAAAAAAATTATTCCATGAAAGAGATGAAGTAAATTCGACACCTAAATACTTGAAACTATTTACTTCTTCAATCTGTTCGCCCTTATACCACCACTTGTCTTTACTTCCTAACTTCCCTCCCTTTCTGAAAACCATTATTTTGGATTTATTTAAATTGAGGTGTAAATTCCACATGTCACAATATGTTTCGAGCCTTTTAATCATATGTTGAAGTCCAGCTGCGGTCGGGGAAATGATTACAATATTGTCTGCACACATTAATAAATTTATTTTATGACCTCCAAAGTTGCAGCCCCCTTCCAGCGCTTCTAGGAGGTCATTCACGAACAGAGCGAAATTGGTCGGGCTCACCAAACATCCCTGTCTAAGGCCCATAGAAGTCGAAAAACTGTCTGTGACCCCTCCTGGGACCCACACTGATGCAGAAGTCCTATCGTAATAGTCTCTTAAAACATTTATAATTTTTGACGAAAATCCTAAGCATGATAGTTTAAACATAAGTGCATTTCTATCAATTGTATCAGAAGCAGAAGAAAAATCGATAAAAAAAACAAAACAATTTACCCCTTTTTCAGCTAGCTTTAAATGTTCCATACAAGTTAAATTGAAAATGTTATCTATTGTTGAATATCCCTTTCTAAAACGCGCCTGGAATTCTGTCAGTATATTTTGTTCATTAATCCAGTTTGTGATTCTATTGAGAAGTAAACTAATAAAGATTTTAGCCACGCAATCAATAAAAGACAAGCCCCTGTAGTTACCCACACAATTTAAATCCCCTTTCTTATGGAAAGGAAAAAACTATTGATTTTTTGAATGACTGGGGAATTTTTCCTGTTTTGTAAATGCTGTTATAAATTTCTAAGAGTTTAATTAGAAACGGCCGCTTAGCGTTTTTATAGAATTCATATGGGATTCTATCTATTCCTGGCGATTTATTTTGGTTTACTTTGGACAAAACCTTTATCAGCTCCGATAAGTTAAAATCACTGTCCAGGAATGCGTCAGCGACAAAAGGTTCGGCATAAAGAATCTTATCTCCCAGAAGCGGCGGGTTAAGTAATGCGTGAAAATGCCTCACCCAACCCGAAGGTGAGATTTTCCCTATTTTTTTATCTCCTCTCTTTTTAAAATTATTGACCGACTCCCAGAACCGCTTTGAGTCTGAGCTTTGACTTAAATTCTCAATTAATTTACTGTAATAAGCAGACTTTTTTATGTTACATAATGCTTTAAATTGAAATTGTTCGTAAGAATACATAGCCTTTATCTGCTCTATTGGGTTTACGATAACGATTCAATAATTTAAAAACTAGTTTTCTTTGAGACAAACAGTCAAAGTCAAACCACGGTTGTTTTCTAGTTAAAGTTGTTTTGCTGAATGAATTTAACTTGAAGTCCACTGACTTAAGAATACAGTTAGTTATTTCATTTACGATTTCCTGATCGTCATTTGATAATGAAAGTTGAAGTAAATTCACATTGATTTTATTACTGTAAAATAAGTCATCATTTCGTCCATTTTAATTTAGGCAGCAGAGGTAGAATTTCCCCCCCTTCTCACTATTTTCCACTCCCTCAGCAACAGCTTTCAAACTAACTTCAATTGGCATGTGGTCAGAGCCTGGGTAACTAACTACTTTAAAATCATCAACTAAAGATAAGCAGCTCATTGAAACCGCAGCAAAGTCAATCACAGAGCTTCCCCTTTCACCCAAAAAAGTAAACTCCCCATTTTTATCACCCTTTGATCTACCGTTTAGAATAATCAAACCCAAATTATCAAATAAATCTAATATTTTTCTACCTCTAATAAACACTATTAATAATTGGCCATCGCTATCTTAGCAGAAGCACTGTCTTGTGAAAACCGGATCCAGTGAATATTTGTTAATGAATTTTAATGTGACCAAATTAATATTTAACAATAATTCAATGATTACCAATAATTATTCTATTTATTCATATATGAGTCCCAATATTGATTTTAATCAGAATTTAACAATTTTCTTACGGGCAAACAATGCAAAAAATGTTTACGGAATTATTGGTTGAACCAAGTGGAGATTTCGAAAACTTTTCATGAATATCCTTAACGTATTTTGAATATCTATTATGTCAAACAAAGTATGAACAAGGAATTAAAAACGGGAAAATACACATACACGGCGAAAGAACAGAGGCAAACTCAAGCGAGTGTGTACTGGGAGGATTCGTGCTCGGTGCTCGACTGTGTTCGGGTCTGCTCGCCTCCTTTGATTCGCGTGAAAAACCGACTCCAGGTGGTGGAGCAAAGGCGAGCATGAACACGGGCGATGCGAACCAAGGCGAACTGAGACGAGCAGAGACAGGGTGTCTAGTAGTCTTGAAAATCTGGAAAGTCTTGAATTAGTATTGAATTTAACAATGGTCTTGAAAAGTCTGGAATTAGTCTTGAATTTGCCTTCTAGTCTTGAAATTTATAAACAATTTTAATTATGGAGACTCTCGTGATCGCCGATCAAGATTGCTAACTGGAGAAGCTTATGATCCCCAATCAAAACGCTTGCGACTGTAGACAGTAAATGCTCGCGACCACCGTGCGGAGATGCTGGTATTCAGTCTATGCTCTTGATTCAGTGTATGTTGGAAAATGGCCTAAAAATGGTGTTAACTATCATTGGCCTACAAGCTAAAGAAAAGCAAGGAGAAGCAACATTTTAATTATTAACAAATATATGCAATTTTTATGTGTTCTATAAATTTGATATCACTATTGAATTTGTGGAATTATTTATACTATTTATTTAAATAATAAACTAAACAGCCCTACGAAGGACAGGCATACACAGCTAGTATTTAATAAAAATAGAATTACACACTTGTGCATTATTTTAATTCAAATCATTTAAATTTTCAATGTTATTGCAGAATAAATATTCTTATTATTAATAAGTTAGAATTTTATGGTTTCATTTTAATAGTCTTGCTTTTAACCAAAAATATTAAGATTAATTGTATTAGCCGCTGATTTGCTATTGAAGACTAAAATTTATTAGCCGCTGAACTGCTATTGAAGACTGAAATAGTATACACATACCTTCTGTCGAGCTGCTCAAATTTGTTGTTGTATATTATCACCACATGCTTTGCCATGAATACAGCATTGTCAAGTGATATAAGAACATACTATCCATCGAAAGATTGGTTTTAAGGATTAAAATAGACAAAACAAAATCACAAACACAGTTCAGTTTGTCTATTTTGATCCTTGACCAATTTTTAAATGGATAGTATGTTCTTGTATCACTTGACAATGTCGTATCTCGGCAAAACATGTAGTGATTATATTCAATAATAAAATTTGAGCTACTTGACGGAAGGTATGTGTATACTATTTTAAAACAAATATGTTAGCGGCAACTATATAAATAATTTTGTAAAATGTAAAATAGAAATTAATATGTCGAGTAATGTAATAGTCTTGAAAAAGCGCAAGAAGTCTTGAAAAAGTCTGGAATTAGTCTTGAATTTTGAAAGAGAAATAAACTAGACACCCTGAGAGATGAGCACACCAAATACACTATCGTGCTCGTCCTTGCATAAGAGCCGTATGGTTAACATTGCCGACTGCGCAACAATGGCCTACTGGCCCTAAGGTGAACATGACTCTTAAAGTTTCAAGTTACTTCATCAAGCAGACGTTTACGAGAAATTTCCTAACTACCATATTTTTAAAGGTATTTTGATGGATAAAAAATCAAAATGAAGATAATTTTCTGCTCTTTAAGACCTATTAATTGTCAATTAATTGAAACAGTGTTATCTCTATGTTTTCATTTACTTTACAATTTTGTAAAAACTGGGTTTTCCGTTTTACCTTGCGGAGGTTCATAACTCCTGGACCGTTTGAGTTATTTTGATGGATAAAAAATCAAAGAACGCTCATTTTCTTCCCTAAAATCCACTTGCCCCAACATTAACATATATGCAATGCAAAGCTACATTGAGGGGGGGGGGGCGGGTGTACACTTACCCAGATTCAAGGGCAAGTGTACGCCCCAAACATCACTTAACAAAAAAAATTCTAAAAATTAAAAATTAACATTTTAACAAAATAAAAAAATGTACATACTGTATACAAAACATTCCAAAGAATAATCATACAAAATTTTATTTTTATATCACTTACATGTGTTTTTTAATCCGCAGTCATAGTGGTACTATGTGATTTGGGGCGTACATTTACCCCACTTGACCTAAACAAAGAACCTCAGTTTGGCTTACGATTACGCTCGTTCTGGATAGTCACACAGCAGTGTAGCCGATTTTACTAGTTACCATACAATACGTTGTTGTGGGTTTTAGTAATTTAATTTGGAATTGTGTTATATTATTACTAGTTTATTTTTTTGGGAAAATTTTAGTTACAGTTATTGCATAGAAATTTTTTGTATCTAAAATTGTAGCCCGTTTCTTCAAAAAATAAATCCATGAAGTTTTTATTTGTAGTGCTTTATACTTTGGTGTTATTTAGTATTGTCTGGTGTCAAGTTTGTTTTTATCAATGTCAAGAAAATTCCAATGAGGGTCCAATGAGTTGATACCACAATAACCGGATGCTTAGAATACAGGGTGTAAAAAAAGTCCGTCCCCCCACTTTAATTTTTTTTTTTAAGATAGACCAGTATCGTTTTGGGGGGTGATAGTAACTTAACACAAAGTATTGTTGTGAAATAATACACTAATGAAAAGAAACCAAATATAAGGTTTTAATCAACTTAAAACAGAGCTAATTATCTCACATCATGATTAGAAAACTACATCATAAAAACAAATATAAACAATAACAATTTAGCTCAGCTGAGTGGTAATTTTGACATTTGGATTTATAAACATATGTAACATTACATTCACCCCCTCTTTTTTTTTATACATAGTCACTGAGGTAGGCAGGGGGCCTTCTGACTCTAGCAGAACGGCGAAGATCCGGTGTGTGCGTCCCAGGCGGAGACCGTAAATTATCATTGGTTTGAGGATCAGGGGCAGACGCTGGCGACGACTGTGAACGATCATGATCTTGAGAATCAGGAGGCTCTCTTTGATCTTCAGTATCTTGATAATTGTTTTGAGGAGAATCATCGGGAGTGGTTATAACACATTCTTCAGGACTTGTAGGTATCTCTAGTGGAGGTCTGGCCAGATGTCGCACTGATACTAAAGTTTCTCGGCCATCGTTGTACTTGATTCGAGCATAATCGGGATTTGCTTCTAAGAGTTGTGCTTGCTCTACTAAGGGTTCGTATTTGTTGTTTCTTATGTGTCTTCTTACTAGAACAGGCCCCGGATTCATCAACCATTGGGGTTGTGTGACTCCATAAAATGATCGTCTGGGATGCTTGAATAGTCGTTCGTGCGGTGTTTCGTTAGTGGCTGTACATAACAGGGAGCGAATACAGTGCAGAGTCTCTGGAATCACGTACTCCCACTGTTCAGTCTTCATGTTCTTGTTGCGTAGAACAAGTGATATTGTTTTCCATATTGTTCCATTGTACCGCTCCACTTGAGAATTGCCCTGGGGATTGTAGGGAGTAGAACGGCTTGTTGCTATTCCTTGGGAATGTAGGAATTCACTAAGTTCTCTAGACATGAAAGCAGAACCCTGATCAGAATGGATGAATGCTGGCATACCGAAAATCGAAAAGATGGAGGTCAGAGCTTTAATTACGGTTGATGCTGAAGTATCAGGGCAAGGAATGGCAAATGGGTATCTTGAAAACTCATCGACTACTGTGAGGATATATTTGTTCCGTGTTACAGATGGTATTGGACCTTTGAAATCAATGTTAAGTCTCTCGAAAGGAGCCATGGCTCGAACTAGAGTTGTTGGTGGTTTCCGATAGAACTGAGGTTTGACTTCGGCGCATATGGAGCAACTTGCTGTCATCTTGCGGACGTCGTCCAGTGAATAAGGAAGATTTTTGCTCTTCACAAAGTGAAACATTCGCACAATGCCTGGGTGTCCTGCATCGCAGTGAATTTTGTGAAGTTTCTCCGAGTCCCTTACCGATAGGAAGGATGTGACACGAGAAAACGCATCAGCTGCGACATTTTCTTTGCCTGAACGATAGACGATATCATAAGAGAAAGGAGCTAGCTCTAAGCGCCACTTCAGAATTTTGTTATTCTTGACTTTACCATAGTGTTTCTGATTAAACATGTATGAAACTGACTTTTGATCTGTAATTAGTTTAAACCGTCGACCAATAAGAAAGTGTCTCCATTTCTGAAGAGAGTCATATATTGCCAGAGCTTCTTTTTCTATTGCTGGTAGATGTTGTTCGCATTTGGTAAGGGTCCTTGAAAAGAAACATATTGGTCTTCCTGCTTGGGAGAGAGTGGCAGCTATTGTGTATTCTGACGCATCCGTTTCTACAGTAAAGGGAATATGTGGATCAACTGCAGTCATGCTAGATTTAGCTATTTCGTCTTTCAAAGATTTGAAAGCCATTACCGCCTCACCATCCAAAGGAAATGTTTTAAGGCTTGACAGAGGACGGACTTTTTCAGAAAACTTCGGGATCCATTTAGCATAGTATGAAAACATGCCCAGAGCTCTCTTGAGACTTGCATTGTCGGTCGGAGTTGGATATTCTAGGAGCGTTTTCAATCGTTCTGGGTCAGGGCGCATGGACATGTTTTCGACGATGTAGCCCAGGACCGAAACTTTAGTCTGAGAGAATTTGCTTTTGCCCTTATTGATCGATAGCTGATACTTGTCGACCGCATCCATGAATTTCTTGAGGTTGTGATCATGTTCTGCCTGGTTTCGTCCACAAACAGTAATGTCATCCAAGTAGGCGAATGTGTCTGATAGCTCCTCACTATCTATGATCTGATCAATAGACCGTTGAAAGCAGGCTACCCCATTAGTAACACCAAAGGGAATGCGTGTATATTGGTAGAGTTTCCCATTGGCTTCAAATGCAGTAAAAGGCTTGTCTTCTGACCGAATCGGTATCTGATGATATGCTTCCTTTAGATCAATAGTGCTGAAAACTGAGTACTGAGCAATCTTAGAAACAAAGGATTCTATGTGAGGTAGTGGATAGGCGTCTAATTGAGTGAATTTATTAATTGTTTGCGAGTAGTCGACACACAAACGTTTCTTGTGACCATTATCCACAACAACGATTTGAGCTCTCCACGGCGATTGACTAGGTTCGATTACACCTTCAGAGATAAGCCTTTTTACTTCATTTTTGATGAACTTGCTTTCTTCCTCAGAATAACGCCGGGATCTTATAGCTATTGGTCTGACATCCTCTGTTAAGTTTTCAAAGAGAGGAGGTGGAGGTACCCTAGCACTTACTAGATTACATACATTGAAAGGGGGCCGTTTACCTCCAAAATTCAATTCGATGGTAGAGTGTTGGCGAAGGATATCATGTCCAATAACAACATCAGCGCACAAATTAGCTAAGACCAGAAGTTTTGCCTTGGGATAATGGTGTCCACTATAGTCGATATCAACAATGCAGTGGCCAAGAGTAGATGAAGTGTGACTTGTTGACGCCATAGATATATTATGTTTTGTAGCATATTTAAAGATATTGTATCGGTCAACAGCTTCCTGAGATATAAAACTATCGGAACTTCCCGTGTCTATTAATGCCTCAACTGGATTACCATTTATAGTCAGTAGTACAGTAGCTTTTGAAAGACATTTTTGTGAGGCAGCAAGTAAGGAAGAGGTCAAAGAGTTAACTTTTGAATTTTCTTTAGTCGATTGCCTATTCTCAAATGAATTGAATTGTTTCCGAGAGTTACACACTGTTGCCCAATGTCCTTTCTTTTGACATATCTTGCAAATGGAATCTCTTGCAGGACAGATCTTACGAGAGTGTCTAGATTTTCCACAAAAGTAGCATGAACCATTTTTAAGAGAAGAGATTTGGAAAGTGGACGGATCATGAGACTCAAGAGATTCAGTCTTAACCTCTGCCTTTGGATGACTACTGGGCTCAAGAATGGTTTGGGTTACTGAGTTGCAAGGCGCTACATAGGATAGTGCTTGATTTTCAGCTGCTTCCAATGTAGCAGCTTGGTTATATGCCTGATCAAGAGTTAAAGTTAGATTTTCTAGCAGTCTTTGGCGAATAGTTTGAGACTGCAACCCTCGGATAAATGCATCTCTAATATATTCGTTTTGATTTTCAGAGGCTGAGACAGATTTAAAATTACATGACTTACTAAGTTCTTTAAGTTTTCTTAGATACTGATCTATGCTCTCACCTGCCTCTTGCCTTCTTGTGGCTAGTTGATGCCGAGAATATATTTCATTTGTAGGTTTGACGTAGAGTTTTTCCAAGAGAGATATGGCTTCGTCGTACGAATTAGCTTCTGAGATGACCTCATGGATTGAATAATTTACAAAATTAAAAAGTAGTTTTAATTTATCTTCCTCTGCAGCACATATCTCATCGGTGAAATTCTCAAAAGTAGTTTTCCAATGCTTCCATCTTTTGTCTGCATGTGATTCATTTGGATCCAGAGAAAGTCTTTCAGGCTTAAAGTATTTGTCCATATTCTAATTTGATTGGAGTAAGAAAAAATTAAGTTGATTAAATTGTTGTGAAATAATACACTAATGAAAAGAAACCAAATATAAGGTTTTAATCAACTTAAAACAGAGCTAATTATCTCACATCATGATTAGAAAACTACATCATAAAAACAAATATAAACAATAACAATTTAGCTCAGCTGAGTGGTAATTTTGACATTTGGATTTATAAACATATGTAACATTACAACCTTTTGACATTATTAAACACGAGGTGGCCCGTGCGCCAATTGCGCATTTTATGATACTGTATGAGTGAAATTCGCCTACAGTACGTGAATGTTGATTACGAAGTGACAGAGATCTATTTTTGTTTTATCTGGCTTTTAGAATTCATCTGAAAGTAATCAGCTGCTAAACTACAGTTCACATTAAAGAACTTGCAATAAAAGTTGGTCAACATTTTAAAGCGCCCTCTAGAAATAAATCAAAGGTGAGGGGGCGAAATCCGAAACAATATGACCTTTTTAATTACGATTCGTCACTGCGGTATATTCTAAGCTTTAAAATGACACAACAATCTTAAAAATAGGTTCAGTAAGTCGAGAGAAAAAGGGACGTAACAGACGAAACCCTTATAGAAATAAGAAGATAGATTTTTGGTCATGTTAGGGGGATGGCCTGCCAGGAGTCAGATGAAAATCTTAAATGTTAGCTTAGGTTGATATGTACATCAAATTAAAGGTCCTACTTGGTAGAGTACAATGCCGCAAACTAGACTTAAAATGGATAACCCAGACAGAAGTGGTAGGCATTCAAAGTTTCCATTAAAATCATACGGGTAAAACTTAAAAATGAAATAACTTTCTTAATACTCAACCTTTTGACGTCGGGTTTGTGGCCAATTATTCCAATGCAAAGACGTTTAAAATGATTTATGATGTGACAAAGGCTAAAGAAGTTTCAACATAAACATCCTCTATGGGACGTCCCCCAATGAAGTCTTACAGAAATATGCTTTAGCTTTTGTCACATCATACATCATTTTAAACCAGCGAGCACAGAACATAAATAGAGGGGCCACTCGTATCCAAATAACATTGCATTTGGTGAAGCCAATTCCCCCACTACTTTTGTGGGCTAAATTAGACAAACAGGTGATTTTTATTTTGTTTTGTTGTCGAATTAAAATCAACAGAGTATTCGGACTGGCGGTGCTTCGGTAATAATCGGCAACACTCTGGTAAACCCGCTGTTTTAATCGTGATTGCATCAGCTGGTAATGTAACATACGGCTCATCTGGCGAATTGATTCATTTGATTCGTTCGATTTCATTAATCGAATTTTGAACCGATTCATTTTGTACGTTTGATACAATTGTTTTTCCACTTCCGTCTATATGCGATAAAATCGCATAGGCCTATATAATCGCGATTAATCGATTATTTGACGCTAATATTCCGTGACGTACTTTAGGGTCACGTAAATATTTATTTAGTTAATTTTAAGTTTGCATCCAAATTTAAAAAAAGTTAAGTCGCCAGGATTCAATCAGATTGAAAGCGGGGTTGATTCCCAAGATAAAAGCCTAATATATTATGACAATTGAATTACGAATGCCGAATTATACTATTTAATTTTGTACGTAGGTTTCTCATCCTGTGATGTTCAGGCCACAGATGAAAGATTATAAATTTAGTTACATTGTTTCTTCACCCAGGTAATTTAGTAGATTGATAAAAGTAATAGTCGAAGTAGAATAGGACAGATATATAAAACCTTTAATAATAAATCGTAGTAGGTTAATAATAAATTGCAACAATTAAAAGTAACAGTTTCTTCAACCATGGTAAGACGACGAATGACTGACCACCTCCGTCGGGGTCACTCGGCTTTTACCCCTATTGCGGCTCCTCCCGTCCATCACGTGACGACGCGAATCGTCCTCCCACTATTCTTAAATGCCCCGCTGTTGCACTTTTCAAATGTGGCTGTTACATTTGTTTCAGTGTACGCCTACGTTAGACTGTTCCATTTTGTGAACCGATTGCGTTCATACATAACTACCAGGCGATTTGGTAATTGCCTTTACCGCTGCTGACTAGGTTGTATACGTTGACTCAAAATACAAAATAAGAAAAGGCTGTGAGATTTGTTTAATACACAGACACTTAACATTTCGCACGCCGCGCAAGTGATGAGGAGGGAATGATGGAGCCAAGTGGGAGGAGCGTTACTATGGCTTCTGCTCAACTTTCGCGTTTATTTCATTCCAAGATCGTTGAAGTTTATATACTGTATTTTTGTGTCCTTTCTTCCACTCTTTGTTCGCTCCCCTTATGAAGGCTATGTTTCTTACAGTAACCTATTTATTAAGTGCCATCTTATTGATAATTTAGACAACTGAGAATAATGTTGACCTTCCCTTTTATGTTAATTTTTTAAAACGGAGTTTTGACTTTGTAAATTGCGAATGTTCGCTCTGCTGTTATCTTTTAAAAATGCAATTAGCCTAAAAATAACATTGAAGTTGTAAGAAGTTTTCAAATATATAGGTATAACTACTTCTGAGATTCATCAAATTAAACGCTAACCTTAGTATCATAAATAATTATATTAAAACCTTGAAAATGATGAATAGATATAAAACCTTATAAACAAAGCCGATTAAACATCTACTTGGTTCTCAGATCGAGATCGAAACAAAGTAGGCCCTCCTAATCATCTTAAAATCGAATAGCAATACGAATCGTCAGCTATCACAGAATTCTCTGTGGTCGCTGATACAAAACGACTCTTTGGTAGTATTCCGGGCGCCTCACCAGAGGTTACTGGTGACTAACCAAGACGATAATTGTTGTCTGCTAACACCGGGCGCCTCACCAGAGGTTACCGGTGACTAACCAAGACGATAATTGTCGTCTGCTAACAATACAAATGCCTTGTTAGCAGACAACAATTATCGTCTTGGTTAGTCACCGGTAACCTCTGGTGAGGCGCCCGGAATACTACCTTTTAGAAATTGACTTATCATGATTCATTCTATTCACTCGTTGATTTGTTCATTTGAACAACTCGGTAGTTGTTTACTTAGTAGAGCCGACTAGTCCCGATTGCACCCGAACACTTCCGAAGCACCGCCGGTCCGAATACTCTTTTGATTTTACAATGCTGCAAATAACTGAACACAAAGCTGATATTGGCGCTCGGAACTAGAGTGAATCACCGTTCCCTCCACTACTTTTGTGGGCCTAGCCGCTGTTCGCATGGCTTCACCGCTGCGCTCAGCTGGCCTCTCTATTTTTGTTCTGTGCTCGCTGTTTTAAACGTATTTGCATTTGGAGCAATTAGCCACAAACCCAACGTCAAAAGGTTGAGTATTAAAAGAGTTATTGCATTTTTAAGTTTGACCCATATGATTTTAATGGAAACTTTGAGTGCCTACCATTTCTATCTGGGTTATCCATTTTAAGTCTAGTTTGCGGCATTGTACTCTACCAAGTAAGACCTTTAATTTGATTAACACATCAACCTATGCTTACATTTAAGATTTTCATCTGACATGACTAAAAATGACTAAAAATGTTAAATAATGTCAAAAGGTACTTTGTGTTAAGTTACTATCACCCCCCAAACGATATTGGTCTATCTTAAAAAATAAAAAATTAAAGTGGGTGACGGACTTTTTTTACACCCTGTATAATTGCGTTGAAATGTGATTTACAATTATAAATGAACTACCCAAGATTGTAATTTACATAAGTAAAGAACCGCCGGATGGTCCGGAAATTTTTTATCCGGAAAATGGTCTGGTTCCGAGATGTCCGGATTAGAGGGAGTTAGCTATATCTAAACAACTATTATTAAAGAAACATGTCCCATTACAAAAATGTTTTAGACTCTACTTTAAATACTTTTCCATCATGAATTGTTAGTTTTTCATAAATTACGGTATTTTATTTTCCATAAAATTAACAATGTTTCCGAGATTATTGAAAATTTATCGAAAAGTAAAACTAACTATGGTATAATCAATACTTTATGATTTGATAAATATTATTTAAAATGAGACTTTAAACATTTTCATGCTTGGACAGTTCTGTTTAACGTAAAATGTTCAGAGATAAAACAGATGGATAATAACAGAGAGAGTGTAAAATTTTTCCCATGTTTATGGGAAAATAATAAAATTCAACCGCTATTATCCGCTAAATTGTTAGGATTAAGGGTACATATTAAATTGTAAAATTGTCTTTAAATTACTTGTAGAATCCAAAAATATCATAAAAAGTGAGGGTTTGTATTTAAAATTAGCAACATCCGGTCTGGATAGGTTACTTCTGTCACATCCTGTACATTGAAATTAATGTCAATCGATAGAGCGTAACCAGTTTACCTATAACAGCATTATTTGTTTTTGTGATAAATTAGGGCTACTAATTTATATTTTAAAAGGTGTGTACGGGTGGTCTGCAACATCTGGTATATTATTATATACCAGTAGGTATATACTGATGGGTGAGTCGGTGGCGTAGTAGTGGTTAGCGCGCCGGACTTCGGGACCATGGCAGTGATGTCATGGGTTCAAATCCGCGTTCTGCCAGTGACTTTTATCAGTACCTTTCACCTTGTACTGTAAAGGCTCACCCCCCTTACTTTGTCTAATACGATCCATGCACAGATCAATAGTCTATGTGGACGGGGCAAAGTAAGGTTAAAAGAGGTCCGCCAACCTCTTTTTATATATATATATATATATATATATATGTATTTATAACATAATGTACGGTATATACCATGTGTCTCGAAAGTCCTAACCCCCCTAATAAATTTTTAACATGCAAATAAGTAGATAACTTTAGGGAAAGGTTTAATAACCAAAGGACCAGTCTTTTAGAGAATTTACAAAAATATAACCCTCCACTCCCAAAATGGGGTTTTGGGGGCATCTCAAAATTTTTAATACAAACCCCAATTTTTTATGTTATCTTTTGATTGAAAACGTGATTTTGAGTCTCTTTTTATTCCTTGACATTTTTCTCTAAACTTAACAATTAGGGAGCTACAGCCAATTGAAGGTCAATTCTAGTCCCTTAAGAATAACACGGGACAAACTTCAATTGCCAAAATCTCTTAAACCATTTAGTCAAGAAAAAATAACTCAAGTATAAAAATGTCTTAAAATTAGGTTTTAAGATATTTTTTTATAATGCAAACATCAATTTTTTACAAATTTTATTATTTATCCGCCATATTGGAAATAATTTTATTTATGCGTAAATGACAATTTTATGAGTGAAATGTTCTTGAAACATAATTTTAAGACATTTGTGTTCTTGATTGTTTTTATTTGACTGAATGGTTTAGGAGATACAGGCATTAGGCAATTAAAGTTTGCCCTATGTTATTAAAAAAATGTAACTAAAAATGGCCTTTAATTGGCTGTAGCTCCCTAACCGTTAACTTTAGAGAAACACGTCAAACAATAAAAGAGTCTCAAAAAAAAAAAAAAAAAAAAAACACGTGTATAATCCAAAAAAAACATAAAAATTGGGGGTTCATATTTAAAGTTTATGAGCTTATTGTAAAAAGGAGAGGGCCAGTAAGCGGAGCGAATAAGCTTTGTCTGAAAAAGGAAAGTGACGCTTAATAATTTTATCCAGCATACGCTTGGTCCCCTTGGTACTTTTTTATAATTTAAGCATTGTTAGTTTAATTTGTAAAAACATTCTTTTTATAACACTGAGTAAACTGATTTAATATAAACTCCATTACAAATGAAAGTAATTTACAACAGCTCATTACTATTTAGGCCTATGTCTCTTCAGTCATTGGTTGTAATAGGCTAATCCTAATTGATTATTTTATTAATCACAGCTACTGTGATTAGTGTAGTAAAATTAGTCGGGAAAAATGAAATAATTTTTGGAAAGCCAATTTTTTTTCGAAATGTGTTCTATGGCGTCCCCTGACCTTCCTCCAAAAAGTCCCCAGAAATCCCATATGGGGATCACGCTTAAAAATGAGGGGTTGGCCCATAAGGAGTTACATTAAAATTTGATATTAAGCATACTAAATTTAAATACATTCCAGAAGGTTTATACTGTATATATCAAATTAAAGGTCTTCAAATGTAGAATACAATGCCGTAAACCCGACCTCAATATAACTGTCGGGAGTGAAATGGCAGGCGTTCAAAGTTTAGAATAAAATAATACTATCTTAACTTTGAAATACAATAACTTCCAACATATTTGACCTTTTGATTTCTGGTTTTCGGCTATGTACTCTCCTTACTAAGACCTTTAAAATTATGTATAGGATGGCTATGGTCTAAGAAATTTTTTTTAAAACTTCTTCTTTGGGACGTCCATGTGGAGGGTGGTTCAAGGGTAGTATGATAAGCATATGACTAGCTATCAGCATTTTCAAAGGTAATTGTAAAATCAAACGTTTGCCGCAAACCGCACCTCGAAAGGTCATGTATTTAGAAAATTATTACATTTTTACGCGTTTAGGTTAAAATTTGATTTTAATTCAAAGTTTGACAGGCTGTCGTTTTTGACTCAGGCAACCTTTTGAGATGGGGTTTGCGGCATTAAATTCTACTACTTAAGAGCTTTAATTTGATGTACATAAACCTATTGGTCGAAGAAAGATTTATTTCTGACTCCACGCGGGCCATCCCATAATTTTTATTCCTATTGCCCACTGGGGATTTCAGGGGACTTTTCTGAGGGAGGTCAGTGGATGGTATAGAACACATTTCAGCAAAAATTCGCTGTCCAAAAATTATTTCATTTTCCAGCCATATTTTGGCTTAATTTTACTACACTAGATATCGACCTTACTTTGCACTCTTTATAAATTTGCATTAGTAGAAAGAGTATGTATATGAATATGCTACTAATCTGGACCCAAATTCATGTATGCTAACTCACTCCTATTCAGACATACCATACTTCTTTGTTGCTTTGTTCATACATTTAATTATTATTAACGTAAGGGAAACGTTAAAAAAAATTATTTTTCAGGAAAAGGAAAAAGTGATGAGGGAAGTGGAGGGCTTGGCTTCGGAGCGTAAGTATAAACTATAAAATATATTGAAGAAGTTTTATTGGTAAATCTCGAGTTTAGCTATGACCATCGGAAATTGGAAAATTTTTTTTCAAAATGTCAGAAATCTCATGCCGATTCCGAAAACAATAGTTTTTTCCCGATATCCCGGTTATTTTTAATACCCACATGACGTATTTCAAAATAAAAAAGTTGTTAACGGTTTTTCGAGGTTTTCCAAGCTTTTCCACAGGTTAAAACTATCATTTTCGGAATCAGCATGAAATTTCTGGTATTTTGAAGAACAATTTTTTTTCATTTAATTTTGGAATAGGCCTGGCGTCACTGTAGCTTTGTTTACATTTTGTATTCGTGTTCAGTCTGTTAGCGTGCGTCTCTTCAATGTGACGCTGTTTGTACAGTTCAAAAACTTGATTAAATAACAACAAAAGTCAACAAAATATCGTCAAAACTAAATGATTCGATTAGTTCAATCAATCAATAATTCTTTATTCAAATAATGCACATAGTACATCGAATAAACTAAATTAAATTAATAAAGGGCCTAATACAAATCGCCATAAATGTATCCTGCATGAAAAGCTATACATAATTTTTTTTATAAATCGCAGGGAGAACAACAACAATCAGCAAAAATACAACTAAAGCTCAATACAAAAATTATTAATATATACAAACTGCAATTCTTAATAAAAATATAAAGTGATTCTTAATACATAAATACTATCCAGATGAGGTATTTTTTGTTTTCCAAAATTCATCTATAGAATATAGAGACAATTGAATGAGGTAATTTTTTAACTTCATTATGGATTAGCCACTGGATCACGTACATATAGCAAAAAGAATGGTTTACGATACCTGCTTGTCTAGTGATCCGGAGGGGTTAGTTTTCACTACCACGGTTTCGAGTCATGACTCATCACTCGTTGCCCACGCACGTGTTTTCCGCTTTAAATACTGGCCAGGTTTTCGTTGTTTTTCGTTTTTAAATGTTCCGTGTCCGTGTTGTGTTGTGTTTCCTGTTAATTTTAATAAACTGACGACTTCACCATGAAGGATTAATGTGAACTTGTAACTGCAAACACTTGATAATGGGTCAAAAAGACCCGAAACCGTGGTAGTGAAAACTAACCCCTCCGGATCACTAGACAAGCAGGTATCGTAAACCATTCTTTTTGCTATAATTTTTTAATTGTCTTTTGAATTTTGTCATCTCACTTTCATTGAAAATGTCATGAGGTAATTGAAATAAAAATTTGTTGCCCATGAAGCGAGTTTTCTTCTCATAAAATTTCAGTCTATTAGAAATTTTATGAGTTACGGCAGTTTATGAGTTACACTATAGTACATAACCTCCGATTTAGTGTGTCCAAGTTTTCCCCATGTCTGAGGAGACCTCGGTCCCAATTACCGTACTTTGATAATCGGGCGTCTACTGTACTCTTTTGAGTTTCATAATCATGTACTGTATTTTTCATTACAGTAGAGTACGTTATACAATAGTTTTTATTCTTTAAAAGCTGTTTTAATAATAAAATACGTGTTTTATTGTCTTTTTTTTGTTTGATTTACATTTTTCTTGATATTTATCCTGTAATCAAATTTTGTGTCAAGTCCCGGATGTGCTGGATTAGAGGAAGTTTACTGTATAGATAATATAAATGAGTGGCTTGATAGTACGGGATTGTTTGGAGGCGAATGGCCTATTCAAACGGTACCTATTGTTAAAATATTAAGTTATATAAATTAAAATTAAATCTTCTGGAAACTTTCGTAGTGAAGAACTGGTAATCCACTATGGTTCATGCTATGTTAATTTTATGATGAGGGGCTTTTGCCGCTTTGAGCGACTTGTGTCTCACTATTTTCATTATTCTACTAAGCCTTTATTTAATTATTATTTAGTTTTTAAATGATGGATTACGTTTGTATGTGGCTTTGGAGACGTAGAAAAAAGTTGCGTAGAAAGGGAAGGGGTAGTTTCATGGAGCTTCCTGGAGGATTTGCACTGGGCCGTGAACAGGCCAAGACCGGAGATGATGCCCACAAGCATCATCAGAGACTGTGTCGGGTAGCAACAGCACAGTCCATCCTGTGCGGTCAAAAAACTCCGTTGGACATTTTGGCCTGTAAGGCTCGTTGCGAAGATGAGAGATGTCTCCATCTCACACAATTTGTTCCACCAGGTAGATTGCTGCAATAATCCCATTGAAGTTTCTCTGGACTATTCTCAGTTTCTATTCCTACTGTTCCTTTTTAAGACTATAAGGTCTCTAAAGGTCCGGCAATCTTTGGTCTGTTGGAGATGGTGTGATGGTCTTTTGTCAGTTGTCGTTTTGCACATTTTACAGGAAGCTGTTTTCTCAAAAGGGGAGGCATGTTCACTCCGATCTGGCTCCTTGCACTCTGTGAGTGTGACCATACGAAAGTGGCGTGCGACCTCTTCTCATTCTCTCACCCAGCAGATTACCCAACCAATCTTCATCTTAGCCTTCTTCAAGAGCCTTTTTGGCTATGGGCTCCTTCCTGGTGGACTTGTTCTTAACTTCGGTCCGCCAGGAGTGCTGGAGCATGTGGTAGACGTTGTGCCGGGTCATTCTTAACCGCAATAGAAATTACCAAGTAAAATTTTCTTGTCATTATAGGTATTATAATGTAATTCTCTATTCAGGACAACTGACTGAGCCAAAAGTATTGAAAGGCTCACAGGTCCCTGCCTTTTCATTCCCCTTCAAAGCGTGAGAAACCCCCATCCAAAGCTCCACTAAACTCACCGTTATAACTGTCCTCCTTATGAGTGGCTGATGCTCTTTTTTGAATGTTGCCTTACTTTGTTAAAGGAAAACATATCTGAAAGGTGAATCATTTGCTCTAAAAACTTAAAACAAAATATACTATAACCTTTTCTACTATAAACTCAAAATCGTTCAAGCTGTTTTCTAAATCAGTGTGCATAAAAACAAACATACCTTACTCGTATTAGAGTATAGGATACTACTAAGTTCTTTCTTTGTTCCTTTCTATTCTAGAGCAGTTTTGGTGGGGGCAGGAGCAGCTGCCCTTGGATTTTTGGCTCGAGACTTGTGGAATTCCTACCAAGAAACTCAAAGTCAATCTTCCAGCAGTCAACCAAGACCTCCTCCCCCGGCACCACCAACCACAGATTGGGGAAGCAAGGCTAACGAGACTTCTGACAAGAAGATGGGTGCCAGGAAGAAGAACAGAATGTTATTCAAAGACCAAAACTTGCCAGATGAGATGAAGTGTATCGTATGTTATGACAACCCGCGCGAAATCTGTTTAGTCCCTTGCGGTCATGTTTGCTTGTGTGAAGATTGCGCTGACAAGATATCAAATACTTGTCCTCTGTGTGGTGTTCGTATTGTTGAGAAAAAAGTTGTTTATATGTAAATTATTTTCTACAGAATTCATTATTAAAAATTTTGCCTTAAACTTGCATAACATTAACAATACTATTAATGCAATTGTTATGATACTAACAAAAGAAAAACTTAATAGGGTTGGGTTGTTAGAGTGATTTTTATTTAATGTTTTTATTTTATCTGTTTGAGGTATTAAATTAATGAGCTTAATTGTACGAAAAACTTAATATGGTTGCTAGAGTGATTTTTATTTCATGTTTGTATTTTATCTGTTTGAGGTATCCTAAATTAATGAGCTTATATGTACATTGCTTGATGTTATATTGTATTTTTTACGCACATTTATTGTAGGGGTTGTCACATTTATTTACTTATTACCATCACTGAGATTTAGCAATAAATTGTGCTATTTTTATTGAATGTTCTAATTTGATCTGTTTGTGGATAATATATATTATATATATGATAATATATATTATCATACATCATAATTTTTTCAGTAATTTTGAAATTGATGTTATTTATTGTGCATTCTTTATCGTTTTATTATATTCTGTGCTATAAGTATACACCTAATATATTTATCTTATTTACTGAATATTACCAATAGTTTTTTTTAGAAATTTAGTAATTAATTTAAAAGTCCTCTCTACCACTAATAATCTGTATTTGAATTTTTTTTCTTCAACGATATTAAATATCACACAATAAAATATAACTGTATAAATATATAGGGTGTCCCTAAACTCCTTATCGACCTTTTCGGGTGTTATTCCTGACCTTAAAAGACTTACTAAAATACCATATTCAAAATTTCTAAATCTCCATTGTTGACCAAACAGCCGCAATTTTTTAATTTTTTTTGTATTAAATCATTTTTAATTTGAGAACGGTTTGATGTATTTAGTTGAAACTTGATATACCTAGAATTTTTAGGCAAAGGCCTAACTGAAGAAAAATAATTTATTTTTTACTATTCATATTTTCAAAATGGCGGTTGTTTAAAATTTGTGATCTTAAATTGCACAAAAACTACTCAAAATAGCAAAATTTATGTTAGTTATTTTTTTAGAAAATTTAATTTCAAATCTAATGATACAAATATTAAGAAAATTGTTTCACAAATAAGTGAGGTAGAGTGATTTAACTGAGGTAGGTGACAATCAAACCGCTCTTCCAAGTGCAGTTTGGGTATATGGCCTGTCGTTAAGCTGGCGCCGACACCACGCTTTTCCTGATACAACCCACTCTGATACATGGCTATTTAAATTAAGTTATTAAGTATTATAATTAAGTACAGTAGATTCCCTCTTAACCGGCCACCTCGTGACCAGGCCGCGGCCGGTTAAATCGAAGTTCATTTAAGAACGCTAACCTACAATTTTATATGGCCTAAATATAATTATCATTTGAAAAAAAAACTTCAAATACATTATGTATATGATATATAACTAACATCCGACACTTAACCCTCCAAGTGCTACGTATATTAGTCCTTAAGTGCTGACTATTTTTTAAGTTTCGCGCAAGCATTTAAGCAAATGTGCATAATAGTTATTAATGATATGAAAAGTATATCATATTGCATATCAATTTGTTCAGAAAAATGTCTACTATTAGAAAATATGACTCAATAGATCTTACTTACCATTTATTTTTTTCCAAATTTCTAGATATCAAGGGGTAGTTTTTTTGTTACCCTCGTCTTCAGGTTTTTCCATTTCAGGGCATAATTAGATAGTCAAATAAAAAAATCTGAGATAGCCAAAATGTTGAAAATTTTATTACCTTTCCAGTGATATATAATGTTTATATGTTCTTAGTAAACAAAGATAACATAACCATAACAATTTGCGATGTAGCAGCTGTACTTCAGATGACCAAAAAACATCAGCTGCAGACAAACAAGTTAGCCAACTTTCATTTTCCACTGAAATATGTATTGAACCAAAAGTATTCAGATAGAATGATATTTTCTCTTCAATACTGTATAAAATATATGCCGATCCGTCAATAAACAACGGATCTGTGACGATCGTAGTAAACCCTTGTAAATGAATCGCGATCGAGACGATAGCGCTATACGCGTTGCCGAAATGCGTCGCGATCGCGATGTTTAGCGCTTGGAGGGTTAAAAAATCCACAAAACTAATAGTAATTCGTTTCTTTATATGGTCTACTGGATAGTAGGTCCAAACGCATTCACTTCCGTCCAGGACGTTATATTTTTAATTGGTTTGAGAAAGTCAATATGAAATAATGTTGAACTGAATGGATACCCTAGGAAAACTACGTTTCCGGTGATACACAGCCGGTTAAAGCGATGTTGAGATAAAAAAATGGCCGGTTAAAAAGATCTTATTTTGTGTCAGGGTAAGCCGGTTAAAGTGGAGACCGGTTAAAAGGTGGCCGGTTAAGAGGGAGTCTACTGTAGTTAAGTTAATTATTTTGCTTCCTTATTAATCGATTTCCTTAATTTTTATATTGTAGGATTTTAAATTAGATTTCCTAAAAGGTTAATAATAACATAAATTTTAACACCTTGTGTAGTTTTATCCAATTTAAGGTTAAAGATTTTTTACAGCCGCCATTTTGAAAATGTGAATACAGTAGAGTCCCGCTAATCCAAAAATCTGTTTAATCTAAACACATCCCGGCGGAAAAATGCCGATATTGTCCTGAGGAAAAATCAAGAAAATGCAGTCTTTATTGTGCATAAACGGTAATTTTTTGTCACACCAAAAGTAAATTTTTCACATAAGGTAATAATGTAGTAATATATGTTGATTGACTCTAATTTAAAACAAAAACAAACATAAACTGGCTAGGACGTAGTTTATTTAACATCATTAATGTTGATATGTTGTCAACTGGTGTATACAGCACAGTACATAAACATGAATTAAACAAGGGGTATTTAATTTGTGCTGTCAATACTCAATATATAATAATAAATCAGTGCCTACAGTTCATAAAGCAAACAAAATTGAACTCTGTGATCCTGGCCTACTCCAAAACACTGATTGTCAACACAGCGCAAAGTCAAATGACCCAATGACTCATACTAGTATACTTGTTGCTCAACATCGAGCAATTTATTTTGATACAATACAAAAGTTACATTTAGTTCTAAATCAATGATTTCCGACCAATCCAATATTGTGAATATCAGTGATCACCAAAAACTACAGCTGGACGTTAACAGATGTTTAAAATGTTCAAACCAATCTCAATGTTATTCTAATGGGAAAATTTCAAATTTAATTCTTACGAGGTGGCCCGTGCGCAAATTGCGCATTTTTATTATGATTCAGTATGAGTGAAACTCACTACAATACGTGAATGTTGATTATGAAGTGACACAGATCTATTTTTGTTTACTATCTTTCTTTTAAAATTCATCTGAAGGTAATCAGCCGTTAAATTATAATTCACATTGAAGAACTTGCAATAAAAGTTGGTCAACATTTTAAAGCGCCCTCTAGAAATAAATCAAAGGCGAGGGGGGCGAAGCCCGAAACAATATGACCTTTTTAATTACGATTCGTCACTACGGTATGACCTAAGCTTTAAAATGACACCTCAATCTTAAAAATTGGTTCAGTAGGTCGAGAGAAAAAGGGACGTAACAGACGAAACCCTTACAGAAATAAGAAGATATATGGTGGATAGTGCCCTTATTTTAAGTCCGATTCTCATAAATTTTTGGCGGAAACAACTACAGACCTAGCCCTATCCAACAACACCAAAAACTTGAAAATCGGTTGAGAATTGTAGGAGGAGTTCTCTACACAAAAAAAAAACCTTTAGCATATTAAATAAGTATAGATTTGGAATGAGGAAAAGAGAGAGGGGTCTATTTTTTTGGACCCTTATTAGATAAGGGGGGTCTATTTTTATAACTCTGTCTTCGAGTCAGTGGTCCGACAATGAACTTCCTTCCGGCCGGCCGAGCACCTTTTCACGGAACAATACTGAAGAGCTGAAAGCATTAGCAGACATCTCCACGATTAATTTTATATACCGTGAATGTTTCATTGCCAGAATATAAGGAGTTTATACATTTCAAAAACTTAAATAAATAACCACAAATGTCAGCAAAATATCCTTAAAAAGATTCTGTTAGTTAGTTTAATGTAAGTAATCCATGCATTATTTAAATCTTTTAATTATAATATTTATACGAGGTATATTCAGAAAGTAAGTTCCGTTTTTAAATAAAAAAAGAACAAGTACAGATACAGAAAAAAAATTTATTGCATTCAAATCTACAACTCTTATATTATTTTTCGACATAACTCCCGTGATTTTCCAGGCATTTGTCATAGCGTGGCACAAGTTTTTGTATACCCTCTTCGTAGAATTTTGCCGCCAGTGTAGTCAACCATGATGTAACACGTTCTTTCAGCTCTTCGTCGCTGTTTAACCGCTGACCGCCAAGGAAAGACTTCAGATGGAGAAACAAATGAATGTCGCTAGGAGCGAGGTCGGGGCTGTACGGCGGGTGGTCAAACACGTCCCAGCCAAAGCCCTGAAGGAGTGATTTTGTCACATTGGCAGTGTGTGGTCGAGCATTATTGTGAATGAAATCCACGCCTTTTGTCAGCATTCTTTGGCGCTTGTTCTGTATTGCGCGGCGCAGTTTCTTGAGCGTTTCGCAATAAACATCTTTATTGATTGAAGTCTTTCCTTGGCGGTCAGCGGTTAAACAGCGACAAAGAGCTAAAAGAACGTGTTACATCATGGTTGACTACACAGGCGGCAAAATTCTACGAAGAGGGTATACAAAAACTTGTGCCACGCTATGACAAATGCCTGGAAAATCACGGGAGTTATGTCGAAAAATAATGTAAGAGTTGTAGATTTGAATGCAATAAATTTTTTTGCTGTATCTGAACTTGTTCTTTTTTTACTTAAAAACGGAACTTACTTTCCGAATATAACTCGTAGTATCCGCTTATAAGTCCAGTCCCAATTAGTTTTGATTAGTGGGACTCTACTGTAGTAAAGAAGTTGTACACAGTACACAGCATGTGCCTTGTTTATATTGTTCAAAGTATTGCTTTCATTGTTTTCAATTAAGTATCTGATTAGAGCCATTCTAAGTTATATTCATTGTAACTTTATTTAGTAGTATGACGATACATTTTATTTGTTACATTTCATTTATGTAAACAAATATTATATGTAAATAAAGATCTGTTGACTTTTGACTATTGATTATTTTTCTTCAATTAGGGCTTAACCTAAAAAAAGCTGTATACCAAGTTTCAACTCAATACAAAAAACTGTTCTTGAAATATAAATTATCTTCTACATAAAATTGCGGCTGTGATGGAAACTACAGGCCGTTCTGAATGTTAACACATTTTAGAAAATAGTGAACAGTGTGTTACTGGTACTTCACAGTTTTATTTTTATATGGAAAAACATGTAAATAGTCAAGAACTACTGTGAATGCTGATGATATATGAACACTCTGATGAGCTTGATACTGTTAATACTGACCCTATGTTCATACGATTATACTGCAGTAAGTACTTCAAAAAGGTCTTGCCCGGTATTGTTCAATAACCTTATTTTTATCAATCACATTTTTCCCTAATTCCTTTGAGTTTTTAAAACTTTAAAGACCAATTTGGTAAATTTAATGTAGAAGAAATGTGATGATGTAAATTACATTTGTTAATAGCAGAATTTCATTATTTGTGATGTATAATCAAATTACCTACTCTCAAAATAAATTTACCTTTTTTAAACAGCAAATTATAACAAAAGCAGATTTACAAAAAATCAAAATGTAATTGATATTGTGTGTTTCTACGCTAATATCAACGTTTTGATAGGTAGTGATCAGCCTAACCTGGTCTTGTCTAACTATCTAACGCCGACCTGCTGTTGTCAGATTGACAAGTGGCAACTGGATCGTGCGACCCAGCTGGGGGTCGGACCAGCACCCTCAGTATCATGAGGTGAGCATTGATAACTACACGCTTACACTTGGGGTTGGTTTTTGGATAGGGCTAGCCAAGGTAGTAAGGATTATTATAGCGATGGAAAGAATAAGCAGGCTTAGCTTAGAAAGTGAAGGCATCTTTCTATAGCACAAAAAATAAAACACTGCTAAACAAAAACTTGAATATTTCAAGGCCAGTGGCCAGAACTATAAGAAAGTTTCACTTTCTAAGGTAAGCCTGCTTTTCCTGTCCTCCACTTGCCTACTCTGTCAGATATGATTTGGACACAATACCATTAGTTTTAGAGCTTAGTTAATTCTCCAAATTACGCTAAGTTTATTGCTTGTGTTGCGGATTAAAAGAGTGTTCTCATTCTAACTGGTATGATTTGCCTTACATGTGACTCCATACTACTTTTTCAAATGCTCAAAACCTTAATGTTTAGATTTACAATACAATCAGCTGTCAATACCACGACTAGCCACTAAAGTTTGGAGGTAAAATAAATCTAAAGTCAGTGTTTAATAAAAATATTTATTTTCAGTGTTAGGTTTATTATTTTAAAAAGGGTTTTCCTCAATAAATTAAAATCAATTCACAGACCAAAAATTACACAAATTATCACATAGAACTATTTCAATACGGACTAAATCGGCAAAATAAAAATTAACCTAATACGAAGACTAAGATATAAAAATAATATTAGCTGCCATGTAAAAGATAACTATTCTACTTGCCGCTACTGGCACTTAGATAACACTATACAATCGTCACGTCATAAAACACAAATGCCTCTATATACAAACAGCTGCTTTCGAAAGGCGTATTAACGGTATATTACAAAGGCACAAAGAAATTACAATAGAAGATCTCACGTAATACTTACACAGCTATTTACAATTTGCAACCTGTACTGTACCATATGACAAAAATTTACATGTATAAAACTTAGCAGTAAACTACAACATCTGATACATACAGTGTATGTACACCAAATAAATGAGATCTCAACAAATGTGGTGACTAGACCTACTTTTTGATCAACGACCGCACTTTATTCACACAACGGTCCATGAAGTTCCTTTTCCGCTTGAGTGTAGAGTCACTGCCCGTCGTCACCGTGTTGTCGGAGATGGTGTCCAGCTCGTCGTGGAGGCTCAGTGACTTCTCGATGGTGGGTTGCGGGGCGGGCTCGGCCCCGGGGGTCGACTGTAGAAGGGCATCGGAGCTGTGAGTGCGCGACGGAGGGAGGGGCGTCTCCGGCGGGGACGTCACACTCGTCACGTTGTTGGAGTCCAACAGACCCTCCACGCTGTGAGTGCGCGATGGGGGCGAGGTCAGCTTGCGCCGTCGAGCTCGAGCTGACGTAATCGGACTTGTTGGCGGCCGCCAGGCTGGCGTCAGCGGACTGGACGACTTGCGTCGCCTGCGGAAACAGAAATACTGCGGTGAGCAACTGGACCAGACAAGCCACAAGCTATCCTAATATATTAAAATAGTGTTTGTTAGCTTTTACAAAAGGCTTGAAATGCAAGCCTCTTAAAAACTCTTGGCCACTCTGATATTAATAGTTTACCATCATTACAATTCGCCAATACAAGAAGTCTGCTTGGAGGATACTGGGATAAATATCCCTAAGGAAATTTCAAAAAGAAAAAGAAACAATCACTTTTGCTGATTTTCATAGAGAGGGAGCTATCTCTTAAAACATATTCCATTTATTTGACCAAATCTCTTGCTAAGATTGACTTGAGGTATTAAAAGAACAAATAGGGAACCATGATTGGTAGGTGAAAACATTGGCTACAGTTAGATTGATGTTGACAAGATATCTGATAGAAGTTTTGCAAAATTTTTTTGGTCAGGAGGGAACTAATATTAACTCTGAGATAAAACAAAGTTAGATTATAAAAAAACATAGAAATAACAAAAAAATTCTGGACTCAGCATTGGTACGTTTTCTGGATAAAGCCAGGCCGGAATACCGTAGTTTCTCACATAGTACATTTCTGAGTCTGGCCTAGAATGATTTTCCAAAATATTCCAATGTTATAGTTTCCATATTTACCTGGCGGGCCCCTCTAGTCAATCCCGGTTCCCGTTGACATCTTTGTCGCTGCCCTTGCCACTCTCGTTGGAGTGCATTCTCTGGTATGTGGGCGGAGCTCGCACAATGGAAGGAGTGCCAGGAGTCACATCACCCTGGTAAAATTCAAATTGTAATACATCACTCATACGCCTTACATTTTGGTTCTATCAGTAGCTTAAAAATGTTGCTTTTGCACCGTATGCAAAATTTTGAGACGTATGAAAAAATTGTAAATATGTGTTTATATAAATAATATAGTTGTCAACAACGCCAAGATGTAAGACAATGTTTGTTTCCTCATCTTTTATTTGGTTAACACATAAAAGAGACACAGATATGAAACTGACCCAAAATAATAAATATTCTTTTTAAAAAGATTTCAAATATTTGTAAACAAATTACACAGAATGCATAGGATTGACGGTTAAGAGTGAAGAGTTACCTTGCTGCTGGTGCTCATGGCTCCGACTCCACGGAGGCCGTCCCCTCCCCCTCTCATGTTCAGCTCCCCCCTCATGAACCTCTCCAGCTTGTCAACACATGCATCTTGGTAGTCGTGGATCCATCTGGCAAGGAAAATTAAATATTGAATACTGAGAACTATATTAATATCGGGACCTTTGCTGTGAAAAACGGTCGTTAGGGTTTCTTTTTTTACACTACATATTTGTACCCTGCTTTTATACCTTGACAACTAAAACTTATGTAAAAACAGTGATAATTTTTAGACAGAAAATTCCAATGGATCATAGCACAAAACTGTTCTAGTAGGCATCACCACAGCACTATTGAAAGGGAAAGCATCATATTGGTACTTATGCCACATTTACCCAACCCCAGTGACAACCAAGGCTTCAGTCTTTGTTGTATGCTGGTACACAACAATGACACATGAGGAGAAATAGCACACTATGTCTAAAAACGAATACACTAAAAAAGTCACTTGAAACAACTGTCAAAATACAAAAGATCTATCTCTTCAAACAATACATTATTAGGGTTACCATACATCCTGTTTTCTCCGGACATGTCCACTTTTTAGAACATAAAAAAAGTTTGGGCGGATTTTTTATAATCAGTCCATTTGTCCGGATTTATAGAAGCAGCAAAATGAATAGCTGTTTTTATGTTTTACCAACCACTAAGGTCCTGTGTATTGTTACTTCTTCCAGATTGTTATCAAATTTAAATTTTAATTGTTTAAAATGTTGTAATACCACATTTAATTTACTTTTACTCTAATGGAACAATTTGTAGGATATTTCTGTTAATTAGACGTCACTGCCAGAGTATGCAAAGTAGCCGCATTGTGTTGAGTGAGAAAGTGAGGTTATGTTTTAACAAATATGTTATCGGCTTTCCATTCGTTCAGGCTTGAGTTTAATCAACAGACCATTAGAGTTTTTTTTTACATAATTTCGTCAGTTGTTTGTGCCTAAGAGTAAAGAGTCTTTAAAGTCACTGATTATTAAAGTGACTGAGCCTCATCTTTAAAACTTAATTTTTTAGTCAAATACTAACCCTTCTTTTATATTAAAATTTAAGGTGAATCTCGAAAGTTTCCATGAACGTAAAGAAAAATGTTTTATTTTTTTATTGTTTATGCAATTTATATCAATTTATTTGCATAGTTAGCATTAACTTGCCTATGTAATAAATTATGTGCTCTTGACAATTTACATTTTTTCTCATTATTTTTTGGTAGTTCTTAGATAGAGTTATATAAAATATAAACAACAAAATAAAACCTACTGATTTTTTTTAGGGCCAAAACCATCATACTGCTTTCCCGAAAAAATGTACCTTACTTGTTTAGTAGGCTATCTTAAGAAAACTTGTATTATTTTGAAAAAAGGTGACATAATATATAATTATAATTTTAAGAATTTGTTTGTTCCCCACTCTGATCTATTATATGGGGGGCCAGAAATTCAGATTTTTGTTATTCATTAATCTGACTCACGACTAGTACTGGGGTGTCCTCTTTTTCATCCCAGAGAGTATGGTAACTCTATACATTATAATTAAATAAAATAGTCATACTTTATGAACAAAAAGCTTCGTTGGCCATTAATATAACCCTGCAATAAAAATGTGATTTTAAAAATCACATAGTTAATGTAGTAACAAAATAAATTTTTAGGTGGTATAGAAAGGTTCCAGTTGAAACTAAATCTTTACTGAAGCTATTTCCCTGAGTAACAGAAAGTAAACAAATTATATTGTAAGTGAAAGCGCTGTATCTACCTGACTCCGTTGAAGTGGCAAACGGCTCTCATGTCCTCGGGCAGCTGTTCAGGTTCCGGCCACTCAAAGTTGTCGATGATCGGGATAATATTGCAGTTGGACTGGAGGGCGGCAACGATTTCCTTTAAAAATTAATAAACTAGTATAACAATCAATGCTTCAATAGAATTAAGAAATTTTAAGTCGCTCTATTAATAACATTTAATACTTCAGAGCTGACAACGTACATGCGTATTGAACATAAACTTGAGCATTAGTTACTATATTAAGTTGTTAAACAAGTGTTAGGCAGCTTAGCATTTAACACCTAGTTTGGTGATGAAAATTCAGTTGGGTGTTGCATGATGAGGCATCGCTCCCAACAACGACCAAAAGAGTTTCTTAAGTGGAACTTGAGTTGGCCAGAGGCAATGCCAAGCCCTCAACAGCTTTCAGCAGTGGATGGATAGGTGTAGTCAGAGCTATTCCATGGACAGTTTGATACATAATATGTATATCTGAAGTGAAAAATGGTTATTTATTAGGACAATGGATCACCAACTCTTGAAAATTTTAAGGAATGGTAACTTAACAATTTGGTGAATTCTACCATCTCTATTCATTAAGAGAAAATCCTGATTTTATTTTTAAAAAATATGGATGTATAAAGAGACTTTCAACCATGTGGTATATGAATTTAAAAAGTCCTCAATACAGATTACTATTTTAGTGTCATCTATTATAGAACCACTTACTCTCAAGTTTAAAATAAATATGAGGATGCTTTTGTACCTCCAACACCAAACTTAAAGTTGTTGGTAAAAAAATCTATTAAATATAAGACACATGAATTCACTGCACATAGACACATTTGTGTGGCGCCAACTTAAGAAAAAACCTGTATGTTTCATCGCAGGTGACGACGTCAACACTCGGCCACATCTCGTGTCACATTGGACAAATTAATAGCTGTACTCTTTATTATGTCTTTCCTTGCATTTGAACTTTTTATTGGCCATGAATTTTCATACACACAAATCCAATCGAATTTTAACCGCCTAGCTAAGACGCCACCTTAGTATGCTCACCCTGTGGACCCAGTCCTTGCACTCGTTGTCACCAAGACAGCGCTCGAGTGCCGAGGGTGTGAGCACTAGCAGGAAGTGCTTCGCCTGCCGGATGCTCTGCAGCAGGTTGTTGTCAAACTTGCCTGCCTCCAGACGCTCCACGTCGATAAACACGGAGAATCCTCGCAGCTGCAGGTGGACTTTCAGCAAACTGAAACACCAACCACAATAAAATTATACATCAATGTAAAAAAATATATCCATAATCTATAAAAAAAATATATTTGACTGCTTACTTTTATTTATCTTTATGCATATCTCGATGTATGTAAAATTGCCGTGTTAGCCACTTTGGTTTAAAGAAAACATTTGATTACAACATAAATGAATACTGATGTATGATTTTAAACGTAATGAAGAACAATTAAAATCTTCACCTGGACTTCCTTTACTTGTGTGGGACATTTTTCAGTAGCTTCATGAAAAGAGTTTGATCTTTGGTTCAGACGTTTTTTTAGCTTAAATAATATATATTAGTGTACGTGTTGCTCGAAATCAAGCAATTTATTTGATACAACACCCTACAAATGTTGTTACATTTAGTTCTAAATCAGTGACATCCGACCAATACAATATTGTGAATATCAGTAATAAATCACCAAAAACTATTTACAGCTGTACAATAACACATGTTAAAATGCTCAACCCAATCCCAATGTTATTCTATTGGGAAAATTTCAAATTTAATTTATGGATAGCGCCCTTATTTTAAGTCTGATTCTCATCCATTTTTGGCGGAAACAACTACAGACCAAACCCTATCCAGCGACACCAAAAACTTGAAAATCGGTTGAGAACTCTAGAAGGAGTTTTCAACACAAAAAAAGCCTTAGCGTATTAAAAAGTATAGATAAGTTATGCATATACCTTGCAAGTTGAGATCCATTTGATCTCCTGTAGCTAACAAAAACATCCAGAGATTTGTCCAGGTTTTCCTCACAGGAATTGGTTAAACTGTTTTCCATATCTGAAACGAAAATAGTAATAAACATTAAACAAATTTAAAAAACAAAAGGTGTGTTCTTTATAAAGTTTTATATTGTATTTTTTAGTCTCTAGCAGTTTTCATCCCTGAAAAACTTTAAAAATAAATAATGGATCAGTTTTACTTGTTCAAAGTATTTAATTGAAGGCAGAACAGTGGAGCAATTGAGCAGGTTTAAATTAAAACCCATTAAGATTGTTCAAATACCCAAATCCCCTGGTATTTCCCAAAATATGGGATGCAAACCAGGATTAAAGTGACTCCAAAAAGCCAAACTACCTTAATTGTCCTTTAATTTGACACCTATTTTGCAGTAGGCCTACCGTTATTGTTTATTTTGTTTTAGGACTTCACTTAAAAACACATCTTTAACTTATCCTCAAAAGGCTGAAAGATTTTAACAAGAGAACATGTTAAGTCAATAAAAATTAATCCAATATTGCTATGAATTTTAAAATACATTATTTTTATATGTTACTTGTCAACTTATTTAAAATTAGCATCAACATTTATAAGGAAAAAGTTAAGTCTTTGGTGATAGATTAATTTGCTAAAAATAAGAAATATAAATTTGCTAAATTATGGACAAGATTATTATTTTCCCCAACTTACCTCTGATGGAGTCCAAAATTCTTAATCTGTGAATACTGTTTGTGATGCCACACTCGTTGAGCAGCTGGTCCTCTGATAAGCACCTGCAACAAATCAAACAATTAGTTCTGTGGTTCCAACACTAAGTCAAATAAAAAAAATAAGGGTATGAAACATGAGATTTTCCCATTAAACTACCCACGTTTAATCAGTGAAAACCGATAGACAACTGCTCACAACAGTTCGCACGGACTCCAAACGATCTTTGTGCATGATGCACAAACCACTACCTGGCATCACTATCCGGCTTCGTTAAGGTCTTGGATCATATAACAAGATCATTTAAATTCATGAAATTAATAGAATAAATCTATGTCTGAGTTGAAATTCCAATAGTTCTGCAGTGTATTTTTGTTTAAGCTGTTAAATGAAAAACTTCAGCACCTAAAGAATTCCACAATTAAGGTTTTGAAGGTTCTGCAAAGGTTTCAGAAAATTTAAATGACTTATTTCTTAGGTAGCACATTAATATTTAATATCAATATTTTATGAGTACCTGATTGAATCTCTATCGACGCCTGCGTTCAACATTGAGTAGGTGTATATAGAAAACTCGGGACCGATGTTCTGTAGGAAAGCGTTGAGGTTTGTCGAGTCTCTACTGCTGTAATCGGCCATCCTCTTGAGATTTTGAAGTTCTCTTGTGAATCTAAAAATTAATCCAATGTTTAACAAAAACAACCATACATATTATACAATTATGTTAAAGACTTTATAAAAACCATTTTGAATCCTACATTTTCTTTGTCTATACCTCATGTGAGATTAACAAAAAGTAAAACGCATTCCATGTGAAACTAAACCCATTCAAAATTAATGTGTGGTCGAAAAAGAGTATTTTATTTCCTATCATGGGAAAAATTTCATGTCTACAGTCCTTAGTTCTACATTTCTTCATAATCAGCTGTTATTTTAATCTGACTCTTCAGTTATCTCAACAAAAATAATAATAGACAACATTTTAGGTTCAGAGTACATACAGCTGATCGATGATCATGATACTTCTCCTCATATCCTTTTTAAGATCTTCTTTTTACATCTCAAAGCTTATCAACAAAATACGCGTATTTGTTAATGATAAACCAAAATAATGGCATACTACATAAGTCATTAAACAGATTTAATAATTTTCAGTGATTGTGATTGGTTGAATACCTAGCAGTGAAGGTAACGGGAAAAATTTTATGGAATCGAAATCAACTATTCAACGTCGCATTAATTTAAAACGGGGTTTAGATTTAAACAAATTTATCCTCTCACAAAGTACAGTGAAAATTAAAATTTACATTAAGGGCCATAATAATAGAAAAATTATACAATTTATCTTTTCAATATTCAGTTCAGTTTTTCAGTCTTTTGGGTAAATACTTTCAATTTCTAACTTAAAAGTATAGGTATAAAAACAAAAAATTAAGCATAGATGACTTTTCCTGAAAACTTGGCAACAGAAGCTGGTAGGACAATCGATTTATCGAGTTAAAATCGATTTATCGAGTTTATAGTGAAGGGGGAGAAGCTTGAGCACCCTTGGGTAACAATCAGTGTAAAAGGTTTAATGTAATCAATTCAACTTTTAAATTAACAGATTACCAAAGAGATAATGTTGTCTATTATTATTTTTGTTTTTTTTATCAAGACTCATTATCAAGACTCATAATGTTGATTGCAATTTAGGTAATTTACGAGATAAAGCAATTCTTATTCTTAACGATATAATTTAATCATTCTTTTTTTAAACTACATTAATTCAATTTTTAAATTGACATATATCAAATAAGTAAGATTTATTTATTTTATCTACTTAAGTACGACCTTATTTAAAAATACCTCCGTCTTCTGATTCCGTTGTCAATGCCGATATCTTCTCGCAGGTTTTCTTCAGCCAGTTGGAGCAACAAGTCTCCATCAACTCTACTCTCAATAAAGTTGTTGGCATACTCATGGAACCCGATCTACAAAAAAATAGTGTGTTTACATATATTTTTAAAATTATCTTTTATTTTATCTTCACACCTTTGAGTTTACTATTCTGCAACTCACATTAGATTTCTTACATGTTTTTACATTTTCATACTGTTCAAAACAATTTGTTTGATTCTACGATCAACAATTTGAGAGAGGTATGAGGTTGTAAAATACCTAAAAACTTAAAATATTAAGGGAATCCATTTACTTATGCGATGACATAAATAAAATTGAATGTCTCACCTGTTTCACCCACTCACGTACATCCTCCGATGACCAAAGAGGAACTTGCTGGCTAAGTTTGTGTGGTACTTCCTCTCCAATAAGTCTTAAAGCTTGTGCGGCGTATTTGGACGCAACTGCATTGGGACAGCTGGCAACTTTCTTCAATGGTTCGATCGCTCCAATTTCCCTGAATATCTCTGTGTTCCCTTGTTGTTTCTTGATACCGGCCTCCATGCAAAAATGGAAGGCTGCAAGATTTCTTGCTTCTTCACGTTTTGAGCTTAGAACAGGAACTAATTTCTGAAGCCAGTCTTTGCTCTGTCCGTGTGCGTGTGCTAGATTTGATTTGGCAAATTCTGAGGGATTGTGGGAAGTTACAAAAGGTTCGACTAGGTCTAAAGTGCCTGATTTCAAAACAGCTGCTTCTATCTCTGTATTTGCCACAAGAACAGCAATAGCGAGACAAGCATAATACTTGATGTTGTCATCGTGGTGGAATGCCAGAGGGAACAACCACATGGGCACCTTCCGTTTGATCATCGCTTCTTGGTTTTCTGCACCTCCATACAACGACAGGTTCGCCAATGCACCAGCACAATGCCGTAAAGTCTCTATGTCATTCTTTCTGCACTCAAACAGCACTGCGTCCAGACCTCCCAGCCGAATCACATCACTGCATGTTCCTTCACTGTGCTTGAATAGATGCTGGAGGATACCTAAAACATAAAAAAACCCATAATAATACCAATTTTATGAAAAGGAATAAAAAATATCAAAAAGGTTTCCATCAATATACATACCTAAATCCATAAATAGTAGTTTTCATCACTAGGAGCAAAAGTGGGTCTTTTTGGTGCGCAATCGTGTTTTAAAAACGAGGCGCAGCCGAGTTTTTAAAAACGATTAAGCATCAAAAAGACACTTTTGCTCCGAGTGATGAACAACGTTTTTTATCATAATGCAAAATTAGACTTTTGATCGTTAAAAATATTAACTATTAAGATTTTGAGGTTATATTTACAAAGTAAGTAATATGCAGTGTTTACATTTCTGTTATTTACAAACAATGCTCTTTATAACGTTTGAATTTCAAAATTCTGCTCCTCAACATTAATAAATTAATAATAATATACTTAGCAAACAGCTGACTTTTCAGTACTAGGACCTAAAAAATTCTCCAGATGATTTTTCAGTACTAGGACAAGAAAGAATCGGTTTTGGTACAGTTGAGAGAACAAAAAACAGGCTGATTTCGTGCAGAATGATAAAAAAGATTATAAGTGACATTAAGATGCAATACAAAACAAGGAGAACTTTCAAAAGAATTGTTTATACATTTGGTGCATTTTTAATATAAAAAGAAATAAACAGATCATGTTTAAAACTGATCAAGCAATCCTACCTGTTCCAACCCTGGAATGATCTACGGAGTTGGCATTCTTGGTACAAACGCAGGCAACGGTGACGACTTTCTCCAGCCCGTTTTCCACAACGTGTTTTCGGTTTTCGGTGGTCAAACATTGTTCGAGGAGTCTGGCTGAACTGAATTGCAGGTCTCTGTCATCCACCGAGCAGTTGTTCATCAGCAGGTCCAGCCCACCACATTCTCGGAGAGTGTTGCACAGTGAATACCTTTGGGTAATTTAAAAGATCATTAATGAATACTTAATTTAAGATAATTATAGTATGACTAAAAGACTTGATAAATGCAGTAGTATCTTGTCATATTTGAACAAACTTAAACTAGACCTCCAGGGAACCAGGGCCGCCGAGAGGGGGGGGGGGCAGAGGGGGCAGTTTGCCCCGGGCCTCAAGAGACAGGGGGCCTCATCTTTTTTTTTTATACTGTAACAAAATTGTTACTGCTTCATAGCTTTTAAATTGTTAATATTATTATGAATCACTAAAGAGAGGAAAGCAGATAGTGTGCATTAATACAAAATAAATGTCCAAAGGAATGTGTATATTTTACGTGGTTCGACCATGGACGGCGGGTAGGGATATGGGCCGAGCCGGAAGGGGGGGGGGGGGGGCTCACACCGGAACTCTGCCCCGGGCCCCAAAAATTCTCTCGGCGGCCCTGCAGGGAACTACTGATAACTTACTCATAAAATTGAGTAAATACCAATTTATGAATTTATATTTATTCTAATAAGGTAAATTAACCCACAAGACTTTAACATTTTGGTGGTATTCTTATTGTAACCTAAATAAGTTTCAAAAGCCAAAAGATTGCTCTAATTGAAGTGCAATAAAAAATTCACCACTCATAAACAAAGTATGTAATTGCAGCAGTAGCGGCTAGTGGCGCCCGCATGAGGCACCAGGGGGCGTCGGCTCTGGGGGGCCGCACTCTAGTGACGATTCAATAGATTCAATAGATCTTTATTGGTCTTTAAGCATCTTTACAGAGCAATAGACATTGTCAATTTAACCTAAACTTAATTTTAAATATGTACATATAAAATAACATAAAACTAACTCAACGAATATTACCTCTAAAATTAAAAAATTCTTCCACATCATAAAATACATTTTCCGTCAAAAACCTGTTTAATTTACTTTTAAAACACTTCAGGGGCAGGTTCCTGAATTCAATGGGCAACTTATTAAACATTTTGATTTGCAAATATTTGTGGCTATTGCAGAATTTTTGCAGTCTAGGCTTATAGTTAATGAGGTTTTGACAATTCCTCGTTTCGTAATTGTGGACCTCTCTCCTGTCAGAAAATTTGTTTATGTGTTCTTTCACATATAAAAGATTCTGTTGCAGGAAAATTGCCTGCACAGTCATAATGCCAAAGTGTCTGAAGAGAGGTTTACAGGTTTCTCTGGGTGGAATACATGGGCGCCGACTTTCAAAAATTATTGGGGGGGCTCGAAGAAACTAGGAGAAATTTGATAACTCTCCTATTAAAAATTTCTTAATAATTGATAATACATGATTTTAAGTTCATATAAACTTTGTATTAACTTATTTTATATAGCAGTGTTTTACGTATTGAAAACAGCGAACCCTCATCGTTTGCTAATAATAACCCTATAGTAGGTCATTCCATCCAAAATCAAATTCTTTTTATTTGTAACTCTGTCCACCGAATCGGGGCCTACATCGTAGGCCCCGACCGAATGCCGTCTTAATGTACATAGTCAATTGTTTTGCCTTCTAGGTTAACCTCAAAAATTTGTTTTGATTTATAAGTCTAAGGGTAGACAAGAAATTAAGTAATTAAGTAAGTTTCATGCTTAGCAAAAAGCCAGATAGCCTATACCCTATCACATGGCCGAATAAAATCGTCAAACAAAAAGGTTTTTGGGACAATTCATTTATTGTTTCAATACTACAAAACAGGCTCACGACCAGTTACATTAGAAAAACGAAAACGACGTTACTTATAAATATCATTTCAAAAACAATTAAAACCTCAAAATGACAAATCAAATGCAAAATCTGTCCCCAGTTGACTTTTTTAAGATCTAGGTAAAAATTACTTCGAAAACTTCATAAGCCAGAGGTAAACTTTCAGAAAATTTTGAGAATTTTTAAAACCAGATTAATTTGATTTGTTTCCTGATTTGGTATAGAATGTTATGAAGTTTTTCTTACAGTATTAAAATAAAAAGTATAATATTGAAATCATTGTTTCTATAAACAACTCTAGCTACATTTATCAAGTTAACGCAGTTACATTATTTCTGACATATTTAAAGGTACTGAACTTACAAATAAAGTCATGAATAAAAAAGAAAATATCGACATAACACTTGGACGATGGAACCATTGATTTTGTAAATAAAGTTGATTGATTTTGTATAGTATCTATAGTCAATAACAGTACTTAAAGTAGGCCTATATCTTGCAGTCTTCATTTTGCACACTCTTAAAATTTTATATAATAACCTTAGTTAAAAACAATTTGCAGTATTAATTTGACTGTCTTAACCTTCTTCACTCAACGGTACTTTCACTAGCCATAATCTGTGGTAATCATGATCGAAATTCGGTCCATACACTGGTTGGTGCATCTCTATTTTGATATTTTGTAAGCTAAATCCCATAAGTGAAACGGTGGTATTTTTGTAACTACCATGGTAGTCGTCAAGGAGTAAATCGCGTGTAAAAAGTCTTTAAAAAGGCATCGGTTATTGATGAGTATAAACCCCGATCACACCAATTAGTGCGCGTGAATGCGAGCAATTTTTACATGAGGACAAAATAAGGTGGCCGAATACGATTGTCGAATCGAAGGCAGTAGGCTTATTCTTATAGATTCCTTGCATCGAACTAAAAATACTTTGCCATGCGTTTTACAACTCTAAAAAACTAGTACTTTTACGTTACGTCACTTTACATGTCATTTACTGGTTGTCACATTCAGTCGTATTGATAAGCAAACCCGAAGTAAAGCCCCGAAACAGCAGGATAAAGTTTCAAATTTCTGCCAAGCAATGATAATCTAGACATAGAGAATTCCGTGAAAACAAAACTTGTAATAAGGTAAATTGAATAAGAAAAAAGGCTCGGGCAGCGTTCTCAATCTCGAACAATACAAAGCAAATACTGTAATATCCATGTGTGTTTTAACTACTGTACTTTATATTTATCAAAGGGGGTTTTAATTTACAGGGGTTATATTATTTCATTTTCTATAATAAAATGTGTTAAAGTACAAAGTGGTATTATAATTTATAAAGATGCCAATTTTACAAAACCCTTTATTTTACACTGAATCACGGCAGCCGAACGTAAATTTTAATTTGACTCCTTTTGGTCTGGGGGGGCTCAGCCCCCCCAGAAAAAATGTTGGGGGGGCTCGAGCCCCTCGGGCCCCATGGAGTCGGCGCCAGTGGTGGAATACCCGCTATTATCCGAAGAGCCTTCTTTTGCCACAGAAGCACTTGTTTTGCACCAGGACTACCACCCCAGAAAACGTTTCCATATATGAGGTGACAATGAAAGAAACTGAAGTAGGCCAATAGAAGCATATGCTCCGAGACAAGAGTTCTTCAGCTTTCTGAGCAGAAAACACACCCTGGATAATTTGGATATTACGTGAAGAGTGTGAGGTTCCCAAGATAACTTTGCATCTAGTACAATACCCAGTAAGCGGACAGAATTTTGTTGCTCAACATTATCGGATCTCAAACTGAAGACTATTGTTTCGGTTTTACTTTCATTAATTTCCAAGAAGTTAGCCTCCAACCATTTGGCACAATTATCAATTCCCTTACTAATATCAGCTTTAACCATTTCGACGCTATTGCCAGATGTAATAAAGGAAGTGTCATCTGCGTACAAAACAGTTTTGAGTGGAATATTTTGAGGCAGATCGTTTATGAATAAAATAATAATAATAATAATAATAATAATAATCTTTATTGTCATTGATCAATACAGAAATAGACAACGTCAGAGTACAGAATAAAGGTCACTACATAAAATACAACCACATAAAACTAAAGACAAGAGAAATCAGTACAATTTAAATATTCATCGACAGAATAAAAAGCCATTCCCAAGAGCCACTTTGACAAGCGCTTTTTAAAAAGACCTTTGTCTAAGTTGCGAATATCTGAAGGAATTTTATTAAAAAATTTTATTTGTAAATATCTGTGGCTACTTAAAAATTTACTTAATCTAGCAGGAGGAAGGTTTAAGTCATTAGAGCCTCTGGTATTATAGCAATGTATAAAATCTCGTTTAGAATAGAGATTTATATTTTCTTTAACAAAATTTAGGTTTTGAAAAATAAATATAGAAGGAAGAGTCATAATCTGATGCTGAGTAAAAAAACCTTTACAACTATTTCTAATTGGAATGTCAAACAAAATTCTTAAAGCTTTCTTCTGCCAGATGAAAACTTGTTTAGCTCCACTACTGTTTCCCCACAAAAGATTTGCATATAAAATGTGAGCTTGAAAAAAACTATGATAAGTAACTAGTAGCTGATGTTTAGATACACATTGTTTCAACCTTCTTAATAAAAAACAGACTCTAGATAGTTTGGAAATAACATTATTTGTATGTGGTACCCAGGTAAGTTTAAAATCAAGTATGACTCCAAGCAATTTTACATGTTCACCCACTACATGATCTGCCTCCCTACTTACATGTCTTAATGAGAAACATATTCTTTCAGTTTTGGTTTCATTAATAGATAAAAAATTGCTATCAAACCAATTTTTACTGTACTTAATCATGGATGTAATGGCATTTTCTGTTTCCAAAAAATCTTTACCTGAATATAAAAAGGTTGTGTCATCGGCGTATAACAAAGTTTTACAAGGCATAGAGTTTGGGAGGTCATTAATAAAAATTATAAATAATAATGGGCCAAGAACAGACCCCTGTGGTACACCAGCAAGGATTTTCTGAAATGAGGAATTTTGTGAATGTAAGGAGACCATTTGCATCCTTCCTTGAAGGTAGGACTTAAAAAAGTTTAGTTCATGATTATCAATTCCATAAAATTGTAATTTATTTAATAAAACACTATGGCAAACGGAGTCAAAAGCCCTGCTGAGGTCCACAAGGGCCATGCTCAGGTACCCACCCGATTCAAAATTAGCAAGAACATCAGATACTACCATTTCAAGTGCAGAAGTTGTAGAGAGGCCATTCCTAAATCCAAACTGATTTTTACTAAGAACATTGTTTTGAGCTAAAAATTCATTGAGTTGAACCTTAACACACACTTCTATTACCTTAGATAGTACTGCCACTATTGATATTGGCCTATAGTTGGAAATGCATGACTTGCTACCTTTCTTATGTAGAGGGATTGTTTTTGATAATTTTAAACATTGAGGGAAACATGCTTTCTGGAAAATCAAGTTAATGAGATATGTTAAAGGTTGACTTATAAGTGGACCTATCAGCTTAATTACTTTGTTTGACAATCCAAATATGTCTTCACTACTGGAAGAACTCAAGTTTTTAATCACATTAGTTACATCAGGTACAGTTACTTGTTTCCAGTGAAAACTACAACTAGGCGGATTAATATTATGAAGGAAGGTTGAGTGCAGTACATTATTACCTAAACACTTAGATTTTTCCAACACTTTTTTACCAATATCAACATAAAAATCATTAAACTCATTAGCCTTAATTGGGGGATCAGATTTCTCATTTTTCAAAAAAGAACCACTCTCTGCCCTAATTACTTTCCATGCTGCTGAGCACTTATTTTGTGACTTGGCAATAAATTCCTCATTAAATTTAATTTTGGCAGCCTTGATACTAGCTCTATATTCATATTTACAGAGTCTATAACTATTCTTCAGTTGTAAATTGTTTTTATGAATCGGAATCTTTAATAGGTCACCAATAAGACTTAACATATTTCTCTTTTTTTTAAGGTCATCACCAAACCAAGAGTTCTTTTTTGGTTTGCCCTTCTTATCTGTTCTTATAGTCTTGGTGACTCTTGGACAGTTCAGATTATAGAAAGTGAGAATTTCTCTTAAGAAGTATTCAAAGGCACAGTCAACCTCCCTAATTTCATAAAGTGGCTCCCAATTAATGTTTGCAACATTCATAATAAACAAAGTTAATCTCTCACTGTCCAAAAGTCTAAATGATATTTCCTTCTTTACAAATGATGAAGGGCATGCAATAGTAAATTGAAAAAATAAAATTGGATGGTCAGAGATTCTTTCTTTCCAAACAGAATGAACATGACGGTGATTATCATTTAGGTTAGTAGCAATATTGTCAATACATTTTTTGCCTTTTGTGGGAAAGTTAAAAACATGATATAAATCAAAAGATTTCAATAAATTTATAAGCATTACTGTGTGTTTGTCTTGGGTTAAAAAATCAATGTTAAAATCTGCTCCGATCAAAATTCTAGAGTTATTAAACTTGTTGGTGATAAAAAACAACAGATCTTCAAAATTACTAAAGAACAAATCAGAAACTGAATCAGGAGGTCTATACAATGATATAAAAATAGTATTAAAATTATTAACATAAATACAAACTGCTTCAAGAAGGCCGACATGCACAAAGTTTGATATATCAATATCTAAAAAATCAAAATGCTCTTTAATGATGATGGAGGCACCACCGTGGGGGTCTCCATCTCTACAGAAAGCAGCAGCAAGCTTGTAACCTTGAGGAACATAAAGCATCTCCTCAATTTTTAAAAGCCAATGCTCATTTATTATTGCTATGCTGCAGTCGGCTTCCTCTAAAACAACTGCAAATTGGTCTAGCTTGTTCCTTATAGATTGAATATTTATTTGAATTAGGTTTAAAGTTATGGATGATTCCTTACTTTCTAAAGTGGACCGTGGAATTATTTTGTTAGTGGGCTTGCACAAGTACCTCCTAAAAAAACACTATTAGAAAGGGCACCACTTTCACTAGCACATTCACTAGACTCATTCTGCTCCATCACTTCTGATGATGGAATTGGAGATGAGGTGCTCCGCTCTGCTCCACCTTCTTCCTGGACAACCTCGCTGAATGTACGATGACCGGGAACTACAATGGGCTGCTGGGGTGTGGATTGGTTTGAAGCTGCTCTATTGACTAACGGGTTGACCTCAAGTAGCTCCTCTGGTTTATAAGATTTCCCCACTGGTATAGAACAACTATGATCAGATGCTTTCGAACTTGTTGAGGAAATTGAAATGACTGATAGGTCTAAGTCTTCTGTTACATTCTCTGTCAGTACAGTAGATGAGTCAAGCAATGAATTATTCTTATTAATATTAGTTGATTCTAGAGCTGTGAGACACTTTAGTTTACTGATAAACTCCTGATATGTCAGTCCATTGAATAAAATCCTAGATGATTTTTGATTGTAGGCAACAATTTTTACATGCGCTTTAGTCTTGTGTTGGAATTCAACAATTTTTTTGGAGAAATGTTCAACAGATATATTGTCCCTTACACACCCTAGCGGGGAACATATTAAGTCTGACAAATGCCTCTCTTCAAAATCAACAGCTAACTGGTCTAAGGCTTTGTTGTAGTTCTCAATCGTGGGTTTTCCATTAAAGTTCAATTTTGTCACTAGACCATATACACAAGCGCCATTTTCAGCATTTTGGAGTGTCAGGTGACTATTAACACAATCCCAGGTAGATGGTCTGCCAAACTTTTCCCTAAATTTAACAGCCACCCCTGCTGTCATTTGTCTCTCATGCCCAAAATCACCCGAAATACAATGAGCAAAGGCTGTTTTTTTGTCTTTACCATACTTGTTTATTATTTTAGACATGTCATCCATAACTATTTCAATGTTGGGGTGAGTCAAAGCTGGATTGTTTTTTGCTCCTTGGTAACATTGTACAGGTTGTTGATCAGCTGGGAAATCTTGAACAATTGTGGTAGGTTGTCCTTGTACGACTTCAGAAGTGGATAAAGCTGCTTGTGAATGTTTTTCAACACAGGATGATAACAGTTTATTTATCATGTCATTTACTTTTTTTGCCACAACTTTCTTTCCTCTTTTGCTGATGTGGAATCCATGTTTAGTATAGCAGGAGGCCTCAAGGAGATGTAAATCCAATAAAAGTAGATCTGTATTACTGGCTATGTCACGTAAAATAATGTTAATTTCATTAATGAATTTATTTCTGATGTCATGAGGTGACAGGTCATATCTATAGGGGATAGTGGCTAAAATCAAATTTGTGTGTTGAAACTTCTGAATACTTTTTTTCAGAAGCTTAGAAATTTCTGTTATGGCTTTAGGATAGTTATTCATCGTGACTTTGTCCACGTCATTTGATCCTCCAATAAAAATTAAGAAATCCTCTTTGGTCATAAACTTATCGTCTTTAATTGCTGAGTTTAAAATTACCTTTAACGGAGCACCAGGCTGCACGTGTCCAAACAATTTAAAATTCAAAGTCATGTTTTGGTCGAGGTGGTGGACCAAGTCTCGGCCCTGACTGTCAGAACGTATTGAGAGCCTTGGCCCTTGGGATTGGGTAAATTTCCTAGAGGTCTTTTCATCAGCTTTTGCAGGTTTATCAAGTTTTTCTTCGAATCCAATTTCTCTGATGCATTCAAATCGATTTTGTTCACTTAGGCCTTTTTCCCAATGATGATTGCTCTTCTCTAAGTTGATCTGTTTGGCTTTATTTTTCGTAGGTATATTTAGTTTGTTGTGTGTTTTGTTTTTGCCTTTATGTGGTTGAACTGTGGTCCATTGTCTCTGAATATTGTTTTCCACAGTCATATTTAAAGAAGTGTTTTCATTTTCTTCTGATGGGGAATTCTTCCGGTTTTGTGGCTTAGATAAAAGCTCTACTGTTGTGCTGGAGTCGATTTCTAAGTAATGGCTATTGTACCACAAATAAGCCAGATGTGACCGTTTGGTTATCAAGTCACTCTTCTCTATTTGCAGCTGAGATAAGTCGTTCTTGATCAAATTGGATACGTTATTGTTAGTAATTCCATTCATCAACCAATCAATGAATAATACCGGTCCCAAAACAGAACCTTGGGGAATCCCAGCAAAAACTTCTTTTGGATGTGATATCTGATTATCGATGACTACCTTTTGTTGCCTCCCACAAAGAAAAGTTTCAAAAAAACGTAAATTGTGGTTCTTTATTCCATAGAACGACAACTTTTGAAGAAGAACTCGGTGTGGAACACTATCAAAAGCCTTTTGTAGGTCTATTAGTCCTAGTCCCAGATGCTCACCTGCCTCAAAGGATGACAGAATGTCGGTGACAACGCAATCCAAGGCTGTTATGGTAGATGATTCAGGTATGAAGCCAAACTGACTATTTGAAAGAATACAGTTTCTATCTAGATGTTGAAATAATTGGGACTTAACACATGTTTCTAAGACCTTTGAAAAAACAGGAACAACTGAAATAGGGCGATAGTTTGAAAGACAATCTCTGTTGCCTTTTTTGTGAATGGGTATCATTTTGGACATCTTGAGACAGGTGGGGAAATAGCCTTGAGAGAGTGAAAGATTCACAAGATATGCCACGGGTTCGAGGATCACAGAGGATATGAACTTCACAACATTGTTGCTTAAACCAAAAACATCTTCACTCTTTGATGGTTTTAAACTTTTAAGGATGTTATGTAGAACAGGGATAGATATAGATTCAAATTTGAACTCCTCTGATAAAATAATGGGGTTTGGCATGAATTTATGGAAATCATTGGAGGTGGTAACATTAGAAGACTTACTAAGCAAGCTTTTACCGAAGTCTGTAAACCAGTCATTAAACTCATCAGCTGAGAATGGTGGAGGGTCACCTTCAACCTTCATCAACCTTGACTCTGCCTTTATGATTTGCCAAGCCGCTTTACATTTGTTGGTTGACTTGTAAATAAACTCTTCATTATGTTCCGTCACGAGACGGATAAGTCAGAGAAAGGTGCAATCTGAACTTTCCAAACTTTTCATACACCGTTCAAAGGTACTCAAAAAACTTCAAATTACAGTAACATCTTCTAACAATTTTGGAAACAGCATGGAATTCTTCTACTTGAATATGTTTTACCTTGTATGTTATGTATTTGAAACCTTGGTTTCCTCTTCTCTTTTTGCTCTAATTCCTCTTTTAGTATTTTATTTATCATCACCATCCATTTCAAACCAGCTGTCCAGGTCAATGCTTATCTGATTTGGTGGAAGGTGCGGATGTCCAAAACAAGTGGAACGACAGATGTCCGTGACCCCTTCTAAAAACTGCCATCCTTGCCTTACCACCTACTTGTGCCGTGCCGCCATATTGTGTGATAAGCTTTAGTTGAGATATTAAGTTCAACAGTTACTTACCCAAGTTCGTGGCCGTGAGCAGGCACCGCCCAAGCCTTCCTCATCATCTCATTGATGTTGTTGAGGATGTTGGGAGCTCGTTTGCCGTCCCCCCGTTGGATACTTTGGACCAACGAGTCGAGAGCTGCGGAGTACTTGTGGATGGCCGCTGCTACCTATTGGCAACAATCAGATATGAATATTTTTACTACTTTAACAGACACTTTCATATAGTATTTTTCTTATATAAGTTCCATTAAATGGTGTAAATAGTCCTTAAGTAGAAATAAATATGCTCAGATCAAAGACTAGTTTACAACTTTATAAGTTGCAACACCTGGTCAGTTTTGGCCAAGAGCAGTAATTGAATACAATCCCTCCTAGACAGCCTAGCCAAGGTATTTAGCACACTCGGCTGTTAAGAACAATAACCTAGTTGTGCGTATTATTGTTTTGAACTGTGTGTGCTCCGACCTGAGACAAGGCATCATCAAATTCAACAGTAGTTATGTTTACTACTACAGTGCAGCACCAATTAACCTCATTTAGTTTGAAGATAACTTATATACGGAACATAAAACTACCATGTAAAGCAATCATTCACTGTGGGCAAATTTGGTTCAATGTGATGGCAGTTCTAAGCTATAGACCCTGGATTTTTAGTTAAATGAAGTAGTAAGATTTTCCAAAGTGTGTGTAAATTGTTTGTTTTACCTCCTGTGGACTGGAAGTGACCGTGAGCCTCTCTAGATCCTCAAAGCTTTGCAGCCCTCCGCTGTCCTCGAGGCTCTTTACTGTTCCGTTCATCATTGAACTCATCTGAAAATTATACAGAAACGGACAATATTAAAATAAATTACAAAATGAAATAATTTTAGGTACAGTATTTAAATGAACAAACTTTCTGTCACACATTTGTTATGTTTGCTATAATCTGTCAAAATAAATTTTTAACAAAATATAAACAATAATTAATCTTTAAAGTAGTCTGTGTCTATCACTCTTAGCTCAAGAGTTTGTAAATGTTTTGTATGCTCTTCAGTATTTGTATGACTTCATTTCCGGGCATACATCTCTAAAGCTTTATTTAAATTTTAAGTCAATAAAGGATTTGATTTGTATTAAAATGTTTACACATCTAATACATACATAGCTTAAAAAATATTTAACACTTTCGGTGCTTGAAAAATATTTACATAACTTTTGAAAAGTGCTGTGGTATTATTCATACATACACAGAGTGTAAAGAAAGCCGTCCCCACTTTATTTTTTTTATTTGTTAAGGTAAACTAATATCTTTTGAGTGGTGATAGTAACTTAATACAAAGTACCTTTTGATGTTTGAAGCATGTTAGGGGGACGGCCCACCAGGAGTCAGAAGAAAATCTTAAATGTAAGCGTAGGTTGATATGTAAATGAAATCAAAGATCTCACTTGGTAGAGTACAATGCTGTAAACCAGATTTAAAATGGATGACAAAGACAAAAATGGCAGGCGAATAAAGTTCCAATTAAAATATGGGTAAAACTTAAAAATGTAATAACTTTCTTAATACTCAACCTTTTGACTAATCTAACCTGCTAACAGTGCCAACTACTCTAATCAACAACCTTTCAGTCCCATTTTTCCGACACAACTAGGTAACTAATTTTTTTATTGTTTTTTTTTCTGGCAGTTTTTGCACAATAATCTAATGACCTTGTAATTATTTTGTTTTGTTGTGAGCTTAGCTTAGAGTCAAATCTAGCCTAAGGAGACTAGTTTTAGTTTTGTGACAATGCCAATAGTATTTTTATTTTGTAAATATTTAATGGCAAATAAATCTTGAATCTTGAATCCTTGCCATCGGGTTTGTGGCTCATTACTCCAAATACAAAGATGTTTAAGATGATGAATGATTTGACAAAGGCCTAAGCATAATTTCTGCAAGACTTCACTGGGGGACAGAGGATGTTTAGATTGAAACTTCTTTAGGCTCTGTCACATCATACATCATTTTAAACTTCTTTGCATTTTCATTAATAAGCCACAAACGTGACATCAAGAGGTTAAATATTAAACAAGTTATTGCACTTTTACGTTTTACCCATTATGATTTTAATGGAAACTTCGAATGCCTACCATTTCTGTCTGGGTCATTCATTTTAAGGTCGGCGCACACAGCAACAGACGGAGAAAAATTCCCTCCCCAGGTTATTAAATGTTGCAACGCACACAGACGTCCTTCTGTCTGAACGTCTAAGAGACGGGGGCGTTTGTGTGCGTTGCAACATTTAATAACCTGGTGAGGGATTTTTGCTCCTTGATACTCCTTGGTGATTGGGATCCTTGAGTATTGACGATGTACATTTCTCTATGAAATTTGTAATAAAGAGTTTCTGATTTCTGATTTCTGATCCGATATATCAGACCTTAGCACTTTTCGGTAAAAAGCCATAAAAATATATCACACTTAAGCACAGATTTATTTTTATAGTTTACTGCTTTATTTGGTATTTGTTAAACTTTAACTGAAAGAAAAACTACCCTTAATAATACATAAAATACTTACTAAATTCATGTGTAAAAAATCATGACCACGCATCATATGATGATGAAACCGAGCCATTTTTACTAGAAATATTGTAAGCAAATGACTTCTTACAACGGACACCCAACTAAGACTGAGGGCTGTGGCACCAATACATGTATTAGATCATTGTTACTTTGTTGATGATAAATCTGCTATCTGTGTTTACACTGGTTGTAGTTAATACATAGCAACTAAAAGTGCTTGTGGAAAAGACGGTAGTTTTTCTACAATCAGTTTAATTATTACTATAGCAATTGACTGTTTTAAAATTCTGATCCATGTGTGTTTATTAATGCAGTAAAATCAATTAGTACCAACTAACATTACTGTGTAAAATTAAAAATAAAAATTGTGAAATAGAATTTTTGTGATAAATTAATTCTTTAATATTTTGTAGTTTACTATGTGATTTTGGATGAGTTACAGGCCCCCACTATTTAGCCAATTAAAAATATCCAAAAGCAAAAGACCCCTAGATCCATGAAATTTATAAAAAATAAAAATAAAAGTTCAAACTACATTTGATGGTATACTAATATGGAGTTTAAGTTTGAAGCTGTTAGGTTCATAGGTGATTTGGTGTATAATTTAAATTTTCCAGAAAAAAATTAGTAGATATTTAACTTTATTCCGTTCGTTATGTGGTTTTATAATAATACATCAGGCAGAGTCAATCATCACCTTGCATGTGAGGTTTATCATTGTGTTTTTAAGAAAGGTCTACAATTGGACTAAGAGAATGGCGTTATATGGTGGTTCAAACAAGTAAAAAAAAGTCATGGGAGGTTCACATTTTCATCATCAATTTTCTTACATACAATTTTGGCTTAAACCATTTAACAGAGCCATAAGAAATTAATTTAATAATTGTTAACACAGACTAAGTGGTAGCGGAGAAACAAAACTGAGTAACTGACCTTCCTTCACTAAAATAACTTTAATGAACTTATCTGATCATTTTCAGTTCAGAAACAAATTTACAATTTATAACTTACATGGGAAATTCTTCTGTTTGGAAAAACTTTGCCATAGTTGACTTGTTTCAAAACAACCATGGTTATATGAAAGACTGCACAGTTAAACTCACAATGACAATGACAACCCAGGTGTAACGGGTTATATAACGTACACGCACACGGACAGACGCACACTAAAGTAGCCCAGTGCCCGAGTGTTACCGCCTACTAAACATTTACTGTGCTGACCGCAACTGAGACATTACACAACTCCATACGCTGCGATTCATCGACTCAGTATCCGCGATGGGAATGTTAGATCGCACTTTGGCTAGATTAATCCGACCCTGTATCACGGATTATCGCTATCTCTGGGTTAATGGTTTCCATATCTTTATTGCTTTTTAATGATTTGTTTTCTGTGTGAGAGCCCGATAGAAGTGTGTTTCCATAAAGACAACAATTGGATTGCAAATTTTGGATTATAAATAATGAGTTTAATTGGTTTATGTTTTTGAGGGTTGCCTGTCAGAGAATTATAATAATAATTCCAACCGAGATAATTAGTTTTTTTTTTAGATGCCACGATAAAATAATAAGGAACCAAACACTTTTTTTTATTTTGGAAAGCAACGAATTTCAATGCAATGCTTAGAAAAATTACTTTTGAAAGGAAACTTATCCCCCGTTTTTGTGAGATTAGCCCTTAATTATTGATGGTGTAAAGCTTGATATTGACTTATTATCAATACAGGTTTGAAATTATCATGTTGAAGACTTCCCCACTCTAACAACACAAACCTATTTTGTAATCCTCCTACTCCCCAACTTTTTCCCTAGTTTTGGCTGAACTACCATCATTGTCTCTTGATATTTAACAAACAAAATTTCAATAAAGGCAACCTGAAATAAAAGCTTTAAGGCCGGCGCACACAGCAGACGGACGAAGGAAAAATCTCTCCCCATGTTGTTAAATGTTGCAACGCACACAGACGTATTATCTCTTAGACGTTCAGAAAGATGGACGTCAGTGTGCGTTGAAACATTTAATAGCCTGTGGAGAGATTTTTTCACCGTCTGTCTGTTACTGTGTGCCAGCCTTTACTTAAGGGCTGAAGCACATTTAAATTTACAAGCAGGGTGTGTATATATGAAATTTTTAGCAAATGTAAAATCTTTCAAATAAGTATTTAGGCTTAATAAGATGTACAATGAGGCAACGTTAGGTTAGGTTAGGCTACCTGTGACGAGGAGAGTACGGACGACGACTTGGTGCTGATCCCCATGGTGCTGGTGATGGTGATGTTGGCCTGAGAGCTCTGAGCCATGTGATGAGTCTTCTCCTGGTTGCTGCTGAAGATCCCCGTGCTGCTCATCATCTGTCGCTGCTGCATCGCCTTCTGCAACGATTCAGAACGTTTCCACTGAATCCGGTTGTCCGGGGACCAAGTCAGCACCATGTTATCACAATACACTCCGCTCACTCTACACTCTCTGGTTGGCACAATTTATGATCCAGTCAGGCGTTAAGGGAATTTTCATAAGAAACACTTGACGTGAGCCACATTTACGTTTCACACTGGAGTAAGTAGAGTAAGAACCACTTTAGTTGGCATGTCAATTTAACACTGTTAATTACTTTTTAAAGGGGTAGAACTACTCAAATGTTTCAAAGTTATTGCCACAAGAAATTCAATACGGGACAATATGTCCTTTTGAAGTTTTTTAATGATTTTGAACAAACACAAGTCCCTCAAAAGTAGGTAATACGGTAAAAGATCATTTTCATAATACACAATTATTGAAAAAATACAAAACAAAACAATATCCAGGTCATAATCAAATAAGAATGAAAATGTTTGATAAAAGTATTTATTTGATGTATTTAAAGTATTGTTTGATGTTCAGTATTTATTTACATTGACCATACAAAAGATACTAAATGTTTTATGAAAAATTACTGAATAGATTTGAATTTGTTTAAGAGTACAATTTTACAAAAAAAGAAAACTTATTACATTTATAAAGTTAATGTTCTTAATCCAAAATAGTTTAGTAAATCTATGCCCCGACAAATTGAACTATCAATACAATAATTTTTACAGTATTTACTTAAAGCTTATTCGTAATGATTATGTGAAAAGTGGTCCTTACTCTACTTAAATTGTCAAATCCCACACAAACTTTTCAAAACACGATTCACACTAAAGTATTTTACTAGCACTTCCTTGCACTTCTGACTGAAATTGTCTGTCTGAAGGACTCGAGACATGCTGACTGACTGAGTTGTCAGTGCCCGTAACCATGCTCGGTTTTACCAATTGACACTTCACTGTGCTAAACAACTTAACAGCTGAGAGATAACAAGTTCTGAGACCGATAACGGAACACAGAAACATAAAAAAGAAGGCCATTTACTGGGTGTGGAACAAACTGATAATCTTTTATCGCATTCAATCCTCTTTCCATTCTAAAATAAACGCACTGTGAAATGTTTAATGTGTTCTTGAATTTATCATGAAAAAAATAAAAAAAAACCTCAAATATGATTCATCAATAACTTGAGGGATTTCTTTACTACCCGCCTTAGTATGAATTTTGTGGGGAATTAGAATATGAATATGATTTCATAGGAACAGCACCTTGTACACCATAAAACCGTGCAATTTAAGTTAATTCCAGTTTTAAAATCTTTTTTCATCTAATTTTTTTATTATTTCTTTGTTTGTGCTTTTCTGATTGCACATCTACGAGATTCAGCAGGTTAGCCAGAATATAAGAATTTACTACAATTATACTACAATAATAATTGGATAATAATAATAACTGGAGTCAAAGCCCCTCTTAATCCATCCAGCTGTTTCCATTCAACCAATTAATCCCCCAATCAAAATGAATCGTGGTGGTGCTAGCTTTGTTTCGAGGGGTCGGGAGATGGGATGACGGTGTGACTTTTCCACTGGTTTCTTTCCTTATACATTTCCTGGTATCTACTAACTAATACAATAATGCCACTTTATAGAGCAATGAAAACCTTAATTGTTCGGATGTTCCAGTATTAGTTTGATCTAAAATTAAGGATAAAGCATAAATTAATTATAATATGAATCTGTTACCTTTTCCGCAGTGAAGGAGTCAGTCTGTAGCCTCATGGTCGCTGCGCTCATGTTCTGCGTCTCCTGTGCCGATATCTCACCCGCCTTCAGAGATCTTTGCTCCTGGAACATATGAGGGAACAGGTTACAACCAGGTGGTAACCTTTACACCTTCGCTATCCCACCTCCCACACAGTCTCTACTTAAGACAAGCTTTACCCGTTTGTCACTAGTTTGCTAACTCCAGCTACACCTGTTATCTGCTCAGTTGTGGGAACGCTTACATTGGCAGTTACCTGTAAAGGAAAGGCTCCAAAGATTAAAAGATTAACTGTGGCCTAACCTCTTCAACAACTTGGATTTCCAAGACCACTTCATTCATTGAGCGCTGGGATATCCCTGATTTATCACTCGCCTTTCTTTATATTCTGCTTTTAATCGGTCTATATGCCCATTCCAATGTAACAGAGATAATTTGAATATAATTTCTTACTTAAGTCTAGATAATATTTTTAGCCTACTATAAGCACTGTCAATAGACGAAACCTGTCTCAGAAAGCTCAAACAATACTAAAGTGAAAGTGTAGTAATGCACTAAATGTTTCTAATTTCTCACAATGCAATCATACAAGTATTACATATTCGTATATAATTTATCACAATCAATTAATACATTTTTAACGGCCATTTTGTTACAAGGAGACATATTTTATTAAATGATTATCCTAAATTAACATTTTAGTAAATGTTACATAAAATAAAATTTATTAAAAAGGTGTTTTTATTAAAATTGTATGTGCAAAATTAATTAATTGAATCTTTTGCTTCCTTACATGACAAAAATAAAAGGTGTTATCAGAGAGGTTGTGATATAACTGCAACTGAATCATTGTAAAATTAATTTACAAATAATACCGTATTGTTTACACAATAAATATCATTCCTTCAATTTATCCACAATCCTGCACTGATTATACAAACACGTTTTGTTTCGTGACTGCTCGATCAAGCTATTTATATCTATAATAAAACATAAAAATATAATTTCCTATTACAATCAGTTGCAGCAGCTTCTCCTTTCAAATAAAACAAAATTTACATCTTAAAAGATAACATGACTAAGTAGAGTTATAATTTATCAATGGATGACTTATAACTTTATTATTCAGATAAATGAATGGTGGTGAGTGATTTACTATTAACCTCTATTGTTATTCTCCATTGCACATTAGATCACACAGATCTTCTAAAAATATGAATGATATTATTTCTCCTGCATCTAATAAATAAATAAATTAGTCATTAAATAATTTATCAATTATTTTTTATAATTCATACTTTTTACAACACATAAACTGTACCTACATAATTAAGCATAATGATAAGATATAGAATAGAATCTATCTATAATTATTTAATACGCTAAGGGTTTTTTTGTGTTAAGAACTCCTCCTACAATTATCAACCGATATTCAAGTTTTTTGTGTCGATAGGTAGGGCTTGTCTGTAGTTGTTTCCACCGAAAATTTATGAAAATCAGACATAAAATAAGGGCGCTATACACAAATTAAATATGAAACCTTCCCATTAGAATAACATTTTGTTTGGGTTGAGCATTTTAAACATCTGTTAATGTACAGCTGTTAATGTACGTGTAGTTTTTGTGATTACTTATATTCACCATATTGGATTGGTCGGATTTCGTTAATTTAGAAAATGTTACTTTTGTATTTTATTAAAATAAATTGCTCTATTTCAAGCAACAAGTAGACTAGTACTTATTTAATATGCTAAGGATTTTTTTGTGTATAGAACTCCTCCCACGATTTTTAACCGATTTTCAAGTTTTTGGTGTCGTTGGATAGGGCTTGGCTTTCTGTCAAAAACTTATGATAGTCGGATTTTAAAAAATAAGGGCGCTGTCCACAAATTAAATTTGTAGTTTTCCCATTAGAATAACATTGGGATTAGATTGCGATGAGCATTTTAAACAAATGTTGCAGCTGTAAATACGGTACATGTAGTTTTTGTAGATTACTTATTACTAAATGTAATTTTTGTATTGTATCAAAATAAATTGCTCGATTTCGAGCAACACGTACACTGGTACTTATTATTAGGCTATTTTTTTTTTATTAAATGTTTTAGAATGCCATATTTTTACAGACATATTTTGACTACTGATTGAATAATTTTTATTCAATTTTAAACTAAAGTAATCATGATATCTTTAGATACGCCGCTGGTACAACTATAACAGCTGAAAAAGTGTAATTAAATTTAAGTATTGAAAAATAAAAAGTGAAGAATAGCCAGCAGAATTTTTGTATGGCTAAACTTTATCAAAAAGCCAGTAATTAGAAACTGTATGTACAACTCAAACTTTTGGAACAGAAAATACTCACAAAATTAAGTATATCGACCGAGGTTTTCCAAAATATCACAGATTTATATTGTCACAGTCACACACACGAGACAGTGGACTGTCAAGGACCGACAACAGAGATCAACTAACTGTCGTCACTAGCGCCCAGCGCCGCTGACAACGACGACGACGCGATGGACGCGTCCACTGGCCCAAACCGAATATGACGTTACGGACCTAAAATAACCGCAACACCTTTCCAGAGAATTCGCTAGACGAGCGTGGCGGTTTAACCGTGGTCGACAATTTATACTGTAATGAAACTATCAGTAGAACGCTGTTCGTTCGCCTTGTAAAATAATCCTGAATTTTTGGCATTCATAAACAAAAATCATCAAATATTTTTTCAATCCATTTTGGTGATAAATCTCGAAGGGGTTGTCTTGCTAGCCTAACGGCTAGCGTCTATGACTCCAGTTCAAGAGAGGTCACGGATTCGATTCCCGGGACGCCCAATAGACTTTGAGGTATTTACCGCTTGGGTAGGGTCGAGGTGCGCCAATGGTCAGTCAGGATCATAAAAACCAGGGTTGAGGTGCGCCGATAGTTGGTTTGGGTCTCTCGGGAGGCAGGGTCGAGGTGCGCCGATGGTCAGTTTGAGATTTGCCTTCAATTCGTCGCTTGTTCGTGTTAATAATTATTACATTTACTGTTTAATACTGTGTCAATATTCAAAGTCAACTGAAGAATAACAATTTGGTATGTCGTATGGATATGCAGTTTATTACACGAAAAACATTTGCTCATTTTTCATCAGACTGCATGTTAAACAGCCATTTTCTGGCCTATTAGTCAGTTGGTGTTGAATTAGTCCAAAAAGGTGGTATTTATTACAGCCAACAAGGTTAAATAGTTAAAAGAGTGCTCAACACATGTTATTTTTTGTCCTCTGTTGATTTGCGCCATTTTTACCCATAATAAACCCGCTTTTCGCCCTAGTGATAAAAATTACTATCCAGGGCTTTTCAATTTACGTAAAATAACCATATTAATCGTGAAACTCAAATGAGCACAGAAAACCCGCTTTTCGCCATAGTGAAAAATTACTATTTATACAGGGCTTTTCAAACAGTTTAAATAATAACATACCGTACCTAACACTTATATTTAATTTGGAATGAATTAGTAACAGCGTGGCAGCAAAACATGGGGAACAGGCCACACGACTGATCATCGGCGCACCTCGACCCTGCCCCTCCGAGAGTAGACGGTAATCCGCTGTGGAATGCCCTGGCCATCGGCGCACCTCGACATCTCCCTTACCGCTTTCCCTAAAAGCGTTTAATAATCACTATACCTAATTAAAATGCCATTGTCGTCGGTGCGGTAAAAAAATTAGTAATAAAAATATGTCTACTCGGCCTACTAGTGACTACTTCACCTTAACTCGTACAGGGTGAGTTTCTTAAAGTGATCCAATAGATAACTTTTTTATTTTAAATGTGACAGTATACTTCTTATGGGGGACCCCCTTTACTTTTTTATTCTGGTTTCAGATATGTATTTCACTTTTCAAAAATTCCCGGCATTTTTTCAATATGGCGGCTAACTTTAAAATTTCTTATGGAACACCCTACATTTTATGGTGTTTTTGAAATTTCCATGTTATTTTAAGACTTTTTTATTCTTTGTACTTTTTCTCTAAACCTAACGGTAAGGAAGCTATAGGCAATTAAAGCTCATTTTTAGTTCCATAAGAATAACATGGGGCAAACTTTATCTGCCCATATCTCCGAAACCATTGATAAAAATAAAAAAGACTCAAGAATAAAAATGTCTTAAATTGATGTTTTAAGAACATTTCAATTATAAAAATGATCATTTACGCATAAATTAACTTCTTTCCAATATGGCGGACAAAATATAAAATTTTCAAAAAAATTTCTTGTTATTATGAAAACAAAGTTTTTAAAACATAAATTTAAGACATTTTTATTCTTGAGTATTTTTTATTTTTATCAATGGTTTCGGAGATATGGGCAGATAAAGTTTGCCCCATATTATTCTTATGGAACTAAAAATGAACTTTAATTGCCTCTAGCTTCCTAACCGTTAGGTTTAGAGAAAAATTACAAAGAATAAAAAAGTCTTAAAATAACATGGAAATTTCAAAAACACCATAAAATGTAGGGTGTTCCATAAGAAATTTTAAAGTTGGCCGCCATATTGGAAAAATGGCGGGAATTTTTGAAAAGTGAAATACATGTCTGAAACCAGAATAAAAAAGTAAAGGGGGTCCCCCATAAGAAGTATACTGTCACATTTAAAATAAAAAAGTTATCTATTGGATCACTTTAAGAAACTCACCCTGTATAACAAGAATAGTTCAATGTTATCATTCCGCTTCTAAAAGGACGCGGACGCCTCGACTAAATAAATTACAAAAGATTATGATTTTATAACATAATCTGTCAATTTAGAAATACTTTAAAACAATCTTAAAATACATCATACAACAATTTGAAGTTTGATAATGACAAACACTTTGTAACGGCAATTTCGGAGATTTTTTTTAGTTTATTGGCATGGTAAAACAATTACAATATACCTTGTGCTATATTTAATATATAAGGAACTACTGCTTTAAAAACTAAAGAAATGTGGGTTCCCCAAGAGGATGAGAAGTCGTGTCAAGAGCCGACATCTGCGAAGTAAACTGTGGCCTTGGAACCCCCCTGATTAGCATACTGTCAACTAAGTCTTCGGATGAAAGCTGTCAATTTAAGCAAACGCCTTAACGCCAAGCCACATTTTTGGCTGCAAGCTTTAAACCGCCTTTAAAATTATTTTGTTTTGGTCTGAGGGTTGAGTCCAACCTATTTTTCTGAGCAGAAAATTATGTCATAAACGATAAGTAAAGTAAGCTGCGTGGAGAAAAAAATCGAAGATAGTAAAATAATTTTGTAATCACTTAAATATAACAGCCCCACTTGATAAAAGGCCCCATTATAAAGTAAAACAATAAGTAATTTTCATATAGTTGTGAAATAATTTTGATTGCTACACACTGATTAGAACAAAGTAACTGCCACACTGAGAGAAAGATGCAAAAATGCAAAAATGTAGTGAATAGCTTTTGATGAGCTTTTGTCGCCAAGGGTAACATTCTGATATCATACAAACAGACCGTCAAGTCAAGAATGTGCAAACAGAATGGAAAACGCGGAAACATTTCGAAATAATTCCACAGTCAAAACAACAGTAATCATTAACTACTCAATATGTCCTGATTTTAAGAATGTGAGAAATATACAAACAATTAACTTAATGTTGCCCTTTTTAACAATTAATAAAATTTATAATAAATGACTTCAACTAATCATGCGAAGAAGAAGAAGATGAAGAAGAAGAAGAAGAAGAAGAAGATGAATAAGAAGGAGGAGAAGAAGAAGAAGGCCGTGGATGAACGAGGAAATGAGCTGTTTACATCTCAAAATAGTAAATCCAAACAGGAACAAGCCGTCCCGCCGTGCCGTCCGTGACCCCGCTCGAACCGCATCAGTACAGAATATAACAAACTCATACAACTACAAAACTATAACACATAAACCACACATTTTAATTTTCTCTATCCGCATCTCATTAATACTATCCCAAGACATGATTTTGTTACAAAATACAAATGACGTTGAAAAATGCAAAACGTGTTTTGTGTTTTTATTTAAAGGAAAACTAGAAATAAGAAAGGTTTTCTTATTGATATTATAATGCCATAGGGAGTATGGTATTGAATATAATACTGTATAAACAATAAAAAATCAACTAACAATAGTTTGTTTTTCAACTAACGATGTTGATTTACAGTATAGTTGGTTTCAGAGTGTTCTGTGTCGTAGCCAAGCATAGGCCTACTACAACAATGGTGTAAAAAAACCATGACTACATCAGGTAAATTGAGCATAAAAAAACCAAAACAATAAATACATTACATAAACTAAATTATCAAATTCTCGTGTTAAACTGAGGTTGAGTGAAAAAGAGAGAACTAAATATAGTCTAACTCTACTTAAAAAAATAAAACGTGTGTTATATTATTTATTAAATCATTAGCGTATTACTGTATCAACTATCGAAGCTACTTAGAAAATTTCGTCGCGGATGACTTTTTTAAACAATGCCACAAATATCATTACATATTTAGGCCTACCAACCAATATCAATATGTTAATAGCTTAGTTGCTTAGTATGAACATGGGCTAAGTTACATACACTTTTGAAGCCACGAACAAATTGTTAAGATTTCAGGGCAAACGCATTCTTTTCCGACGCGTCGTGGTGAAATAAAAAACTAAAAAGACAAAGATAATTTTTAAATGTTCAACTTACTTTCGCCATGCCGAAGTTGGTAGCACTGCTTTAGCATTGAGGACGCAACTGTGACAACGACGACGTACCATTCCACGGCCGGCTAAATCCAGCCACCTGGCAGTTGGCATACCTGTTGGCCGAACGCCTGCCATCACTATCGCGAATATCGGTAACCGAATCGAACACTGAAACGATTTTGGCATTCCAACTCATCTCAACCTTCAGAACGCAAGTACAAATTTATAGTAAATAAAATTAGGAAACAAACTGTAATAGCACATTGTGAAATATTCTAAACTCAAATATAAAGGCTGTTATTATAATTAGTTGCACTCACGTCCGCAACATATGTTCTGATTAGGCCTACATTCTGTTGTTCAAAAACTGTGTCAGGATTTAATATTCCTTCATAAACTGTATAACGGCTCATATCTTTGTAGATAAAACATGGGAATCCTTATACAGTATAAGGATGCGGCTGATTCCTATCTAACAACGTTTGTAAAAATGGGTCTAATAAATAATAGTTGTAATAATAATTTATGCCGTCTGCAATAAACAATCGAATGCTTAGTCGATTGAGGAGAGATCTACGAGTATTAGACTTTTATCGCTTCACCTTGCTGGCAGGTGCGACCACTTCTGTCCGTTAGATCGTTATATCTATGTTGTTATCGACCATCAATCGATTCTCGTCTGACTCCCGAAATACCCGAGAACGGCCCGTTACTGCTAGGGCCGTGCCAACCAGCGTTCGGCCAGTCGGGGCTCCCAAGGTTAATTTGATGGCTAATCCTGGGGTTGTAATGGATCGAGACAATGGATTGTGGCAACGTTGTAAACGGACAGAATTTGGAAGCCATTAAATTCTTCAATGGGTAGAATCACCATCAAAAGAAGAAGAAAACTGTTGTTACATCCTTATGTGTAGGGTCTAGCATATAGGTTTTAGGAAATACAGAAAGATTTATTTTAATTTCTTAAGATTTTAATTATTTATTTGATAGTGTATACGTTTTTTTTAATAATGAACTTTTTTATTACCTTTACAACGCATTTTTGCAAATTACTAAGGAGACAACATAGTCCTCCGCATGATGAAATAAAATGTTCAACTAAATGAATGTATATATTATAGTGTCTAAAATCTGCGCTTAAGACACCAACGCAGTCTAGGCGTGTTTTGTTTTACGGCGAATATGAATGAACGATGAATGCAGAATGGGTGTACTGCCTAATTTTGCAGATTTGTTACAAAAAGATAAGTATAGCCTATTTATTTGTCAGGATCACATTACTGTAGTATACCGACGAATAAATGCAGCTGAGTCCAGTCTAGAAGCTTCAAAAGCTTCCAACTTTTCTCAAGATCGAACCGTCAACCTTCGGATTCAATAAATTATACCATGAAGAATATTAATTCAACAGAAATAGATTAATTTTCAGGGAATACGTTGTTTTTATAACTTAATGATGGTTCTAACGTTCATCGTTCTTTAAATCAAAATGAGTTTTCAGTCCACTTTTATCAGGATATTTCACCACCAAACTTGATGTATTTTTCAGACTGTACGTCACCACCGATAATTCATTTCCCAAGACATCTGGCAAACCAACTTATTCTCGAGCATCTGCGTGTTCCGTGCTGGTAAAAGCAGAATGAGTTTGGCAGCAGCGCTTGGGCGAGCTCGTTTGAAACAAGAACTTCAGCATTTGCAAAATACTTGGATGGATTTCCGCTGGGAACATTCTTTTCTGCAAATATTCCCTGGAGCTAAATATATTAAAGCCTGTATTCTAGTGCACGCAGACTTTAGCCAATGAATTTCAAATTGACGTTCTAAATAAAGAATCGTTAATGTAGGCCTACAACGGATAATTTTTGTGTGTATATGCCTGAGACATTTGATAACATTTTGAAGGGGACGAACGTCCAAACCCCGTTCTTGTTACTATTTAATCCTCCTGTTGTTAGATAGCATCATTAATTAATAGCCCAGTAGCCCAATGACAAATGGCAACAATCGAACCGGCAACCATTGAATTCAAAGAAGAACACTTTGACCACTCAGGTACCCCAGCCAGATAATATGATTTATGCAAACACGCCATTTGCTCGACTTAATTTGATATTTCTACAATTAAATTGAGACAGGTGAATTTAATAGTTAGGCGTGGTGAATTTAATAGTTAGGCGTAACTAGCGTCAAGTTAAGCCACCGAACACTGTTATTTCTGTGATAAAACTCCTAACACAGTGTGAAAAGTTCTGTCCGAGATCATTATTGCTGAATTGTATTACTGTATTTTTCCAACCATCACATATCCAATATACCCCCCGTCGCAGCAGACCTGCGTACTCAGCGAATTTCCAAATTAGTAATATTAATTTTGACCAGCTAAACTTGTAAACAAAATTTCATCACGTGCTCATAAATAGGGAAATAAATGTCTATTCTCCTTAAGATAAATATAGGGAAAGAGTATGCAGGTATGCTGCCATGGGGGACACTAAAAGTAGGTTTTTAGCATAGAAAAAATTTATTTCAACCATATAAAGCCATATAGTAAATTTTATCAGTATCTGTCCATAAATAAAAGAGTTTGCCTATTCTCCTTTTATGATTAACGTGGGAAAAGAGTATGCAGGTTTGCTGCCATGATAAGTACAAAAACCTAGATTTTTTACCTTAAATGGATGAATCTCAACTAAATGAAGCTAAATATCAAGTTTCATCCAAAAATATTGGTTAATAAGTGAAATATTAACACATCCTTATTTTCCATAAGATTAACATTGGAGCCCCAAAAGACAATGTACTGTCTTTAGACTTTGTAATATCTCGGTAACCAATGGAGATAGAGCAAAGCTTCAAAATACTAAATTGTGTGTTTTTTTGAGCTGAATCCAATGGTCAAAATAAAAATTTAAAATTTTTCAAATTTAAATATGAAAAATGCAAAAAACCCATTTTTGGGGTACAAAACCCCCCAAAACTACCCCTTCCGGTAGGTCGATATGTCTAATTTTCGAACTCATCCGAATAAACGTAGGATTACACATCTCTACCAAATTTGGTGTCGATCAGACTTTTTTTACGAGAGTTATCGTGCCTAGGGACACATACATATATATATATATATATACATATATATACATATATATATATATATATATATATATATATATATATATATATATATATATATATAAATTTTAATGACTATTATTTTTGGTTTCTGGGCACCTTAAAACGAAAAAGTAACATGGTCCCGGGCTTAGGTCTTACCATGAGACCTACGGTAATAGCTTATTCCCTATGGGAAATTCGCTAAAAACCATATACAAGTACCAGTGATTATTTAACACAACCTAAGTATGACTGCACTAGCAACACGACATTAAGAAACGTCAAGCTTATTCCAGAACTCTACCTCAGACCTCAGCTAAGTAGCTCCCAAGGCCATCATTGTCAGTAGGCTACTTATCGTCGCCGGGATACAAAGTTGCGCGGTGTGAACGACAGCGTGACTGGTATGGCGCGAGCGGCTCATCCTTTTGTGTTGTTTATTCATGAGTGTCGCCTCGCCACTCCCACCAGGCCTCTGATAACGCTACAATACCACCGCATTTGCGATGATGAAACTACAATGTCTCCATTACATCAGCGGCCTCTACAGTGGAATGGAAACTGCTAGCGAATCATCGAGCGTGTTGCATGGTGTGATAGAGTGCACAATTGAACACTATAGGCATTGACTATGTACACTCACGTAGTCAATGCTATAGGTGTAATGGAGGGCTCAATAAAATAATTTAGAATTGATGGTTTTGTAATGAAATTGTTTATTTAATTCGTCTTCTTAATCTGCCATGATGGAATTAAGCGAGTATTGTTTTCCACGCCCTAACAGCTTAACCAAAGTTACGAAATTTTGTGTCTATCGGTTTATGGCTCATTAAAAATAATTAAAATATCTTTAAATTATGAATAAACAAGATTCAATTATGTAGTACGTCAAGTACGGCCAATATTGTGTCTTAGATTCCTTTACAGCACGGCACAATATTGTGGTGATATTTTATTCGATAAAGAATAAAGATGAATTGAAATAATCCTACACAAATTATGTTCAATTCAGATTTTTTATGTTAAGTCCTACAGACCTAAAACTGAATACGACCACAACTTATTTACAAACTTAAAACTTGATACATTTAATACTTGGTCGTTAAATGACAAATTTGATTCTGTGAGTGTTTTTCCAAGGGTACTGTGGTGCATTAATATATTTCCATTCAAAACCTGACAAAATTAGATTTTTTACCTAAATTAATTTAGAAAACCGACAATAACGAATAACTGAGTTGGGGTAGAACCTTTATGAGAACAACAAACATACGCGATGAAGAATCTTACAACTCAACGGCCAATTAGTTAGCTGCCAGAGTGGAGCTGCCCCAGTACGGCTGGCGCGGCGCGGCGATCGTCACGCGCGACGGACGCCGCGGTCGACACAGCGGCGTGGGTGACCGGCAAGGTCGTCCGTCCGTCGCTATTGTGAGGCAAAACACCGCCACAATAGCGGGTAATGGCAGCGCAATCGGCGCCTCCGGTGCTGCGCTCTACCGGCACCAGCGGCAGACGTGCGTGATTGTAGATGCAACAATGCAACTACAGGATACGACACCGACAGGTGACTGCAGCAACGACAGCGATAAACGTGACGTGGAAAACGAAACGTCTCCAGGATACGACGGCACAGGTACAGCACGTCGTACCTGGTTGGCGATGAACATGCGTGCGTGATTGTAGATGCAACAATGCCACTGCAGGATACGACACCGACAGGTGACTGCAGCAACGACAGCGGTAAACGTGATGTGGAAAACGAAACGTCTCCGGGATACGACGGCACAGGTACAGCACGTCGTACCTGGTTGGCGATGAACATGCGTGCGTGATTGTAGATGCAACGCCTACAAGTCGTAGGATCCCAGGGACAAACGTGCTTGAAAGGTAAGAACTCTTGTTGAGGAGGGGGGCCACCATTTGACCGACATATTTGGTCGTTTGACGAATTGGTCGACTTTTTTAAAGTTAAATAATATATCTAAATAAAACCGGGAAGCCAACTGATCGATATGTCACTTGGTAGCATGACCATTTGCACGACTTTAAATAATTAATTAATTAATTATAATAAAATAAGCTACTGAAACCAACTGATCGACATTATCAGTTGGTTTCCTGGTTTTATTTAGATATATATTTTTTTAAGTCGACCAATTCGTCAAACGACCAAACATCATGTCGGTCAAAGGTAGCCCACACCTGTTGAGGATGATCAGGACCAGAGATGAGGATCGCAAGGGGGAGAAATAATTCCTGATGTTCTTTATTGAAGCAATTTCGGTGATCTGCTAGGTAGGTAACCTTGAAAAACATTTTTGACACACAGTACAGTATAATGTAGTTGGGAAAGCGAAACTGATAACTGTAATAGAAAAATTATATTAGATTATTATTAGAAAACAATGGAGGATTTTCTGGGGTATCTCTTTGAAAAATAATTTACCTCTATGAATTCCTCAATTTGCAACGAATGTATTTAATTGGCAGGCAAATCCTATGGTGAGGACCGAATTGATGACAAAGAAGTGAACCCACTGCCCTATTGAGACACATTTTAAATATAAAAAACATCTTTAGTCTGAAAGAGAAAATGCGGGAAAATATGTGGAATGCCAACCACGGGAAGACAAATTCACAGAATAGTAAGGATAACTTCCAAAGACACTAAACACTAGCTGTTCTGCACAGTGGAGGATCACATGATGGCAGACAGAACAAACATGGCGGCGGCATGTTTGTGCGGAGGTGGAAGGGGTTGGAGGTTAATTGCTACTCTAGCACGTGGTTTACCTGGTTCCAGCGACATCGCCTCAGCACTCCGCGGTTGACGGGCCACGGCACGGTGGACATTCGCGGACACTTCTGGCGGGAACGGCCACAGACCACCGGACACGGAAATAGCCGCCAAAACAGCTGTTCCAACTGGCCGAGAGTCGTGCCAACAGCTGACTGAGTCACCGGCCCGGGACATGTCAACACGCCGCCCTGGCCTGTACTGTGTTGTGGGACGACCGAGCGGAGTGTTGGAATATAGCATACATGCTTGTTGCGTTGAGCTGGATATGTTTTCTGATGCTGCAGAATGTTTGTTTACACATCAAATAATTATGCATTAAACCATTTTGAGAAAATGTTGTGTTTTAAAAGACGCCTTTGACCTATTGGTCAAACTTGGACCTAATTGGTGTCGGTTACAGAGAAAAACTGTGACTGCATTTTCTTTGGGATTGAAGTATTGCTATGTAAGGAAATTTAAAAACGAAATCGATAGCTAAGGCAAATATTTGTCATTTACGCCAAAGTACTTGAATATTATGAAAATACATATAGTGCGAGTGCCAAACAGTTCAAACCCCAATATCAGTCATCATTATTTCAGACCGTGCATCATACTCGTGGTTGCCAACAATCGCTTTGATTATGCTTTACTACATCTGGGTCTTTACATCACGCAACTTAAATATTAAATATCAATCCATAGGCTAATCCATAAAATCTCGAAAATAACAAGCTAAGTAACAGTAAGTCAACTAAAAATAATACCAGAATTTGGATATTTGAAAATCAAAATGCAAAATTGCCAAGCGCAAAATATACGGAAACATTTATTGAATAAGTAGGCCTACAAACTTCCTTCACAATTTGCCTATCACAAAATTTTTCACGTATTTTGACAATGGCGAATTGCAAGTGCAAGTTATAAGAATAAAAAAATGTTTCTGTAATGCGAATAACTATTTAAACCAGTGGAGGTGACCCGGTGCCCTTCACACCGCCAGATTCCGTGACGACCTCAGCACCGCACGACACGCGATGCGGCGGCGAATGCACGACTCGTACCTCGGAGATTTATATTGCATTACAAATAATATGCCCCGGCACGGCCGGAACTCTGCAGAAAACATAGCCAAGGTAATGTAGGTACACTTTTCAGAATTGCGATACTTTATTTAACGCGAATAACGAAGAGGAACGATGAAAACATCAATCTGTCGATGTTAACGAATCCGTGTCATCTCATCCAATTTTGTCAGAAATCAAAAAAAATTTACATTTAACTCGAAAAACGGACTTCGTATTTTTACAAATATGGGTTATAAGCATACTATAAATTTAGGATAAATTGTTCAAACTTTTACTTTCTTTCAAGTTTAGCAATAACTTAATCTCAGCAAAGTAAATGACACAAACAATTCCTAGCCAACTAAACGCGAATCGAGTAGTCGATCACGTGACGCTTATCTTCGCACGTGCCTCGCTACCGCAAGAAAGTGAACACAGGAGGCACATTCATGTCAGAGTGATTCAATATTGATTTACTACCGAATTGTCGTCGTCTGACTTGCGTCCTCTCTGTGTACCTAACCGTCCCGAGCGTTTGTAAGCATAGTTTTATAAATTGAAATATAAAGTCGCCTTTAAAAAGAGTTACTGCACACTTTGAAAAATTTAATGAAGTTTTTTTTTAGAATACTAGGGGGGATATGTAAAAGAGCTTTTATTGCAGAAAACAATTTAGTTGTCGTGAAAAACAGGACAAATCAATTCCTGGTAATAATTTAGGCACTTTTAGTTTTAAAACACATGAGAGCAAAATGTGAAACACTAAGTAAACGTCGGTAGTTAACATTGAACCAGAGGTTATTTGCAGTAGCCTGACCAAGGGAATAAATAAAGCCATTGTATATTTTTAAATGTATGTAAACTTAAAAATCTCATTACAGACCCGACAGAAGAAATTTCTGTAACTATCACTGAAGAGTTTTAGAACTTCTCAATCTCAACAAAAAGAAGCGACAATAAAAAAGTTTATAGAAAGGAAATCAATTAAATAAAGGTTTATTAAGACTACCTGAAACAAACTTACTAAATATTTTAATATGCGCAAATATCGCGAGTAAAGAATATCTATTATTAACTTTTACGATATATCAGAATTAAATGGTTACTACGGTACATGTATTATGTCTGGGTCCTCATCAGTTTTGCTTCAGTAACTGTGGTTTGCAGACAATTAATTTTTCGACTTAAAACCGTGAAAAGCATTAAACAAAACCGTTAAGAGTAATTTTCACCCCTGTGCCAGTAGAACATCGTTGCGCAGTCGGCAATGTTGCTAAAACATGATATTTTATTCCCCTGTTTCGGACGCCGTTTTTCAACCGACCTTCTTTAAACTTGGTAAGTGTTTAGTTGCATAGCTATATTAGGCTTCTCATACCTCGAAATTTTGAAAATGTAACAAATATTACTCTCTGTGATGTTGCAAAGTAATTCGATTTTGCTTAGTAATATCTGTTACATTTTCAAAATTTCGAGGTATGAGGGGCCTAATATAACTATTCAACTAAACACTTACCAAGTTTAAAGAAAATCGGTTGAAAAACGGCGTCCGAAACAGAGGAATGCAATACCATGTTTTGCATTAAAAGCCGTATGGTTATCATTGCCGACTGCGCAACAATGGGCTACTGGCAAAGGGGTGAAGATGAATCTTAATTATAACCAGCACAAGCACATGACTCGCCTCCTCCTCGCCGGGCTCCGCCGTGGTCGCCATCCTCCTGGTCCGCGCCCCCGCACTCCTCGCCCCCCTCACCAACAACCCCGCTAGTCCGAACACTCCGGATAAGACATGTCGCTGGCCCATGCCGCCACGCGACGCGGCTCCGCTCCGACTGGCGGGGTATCGATCCGGCAACCCTTCGGCACCGCAAACCCCCGATACCCCCTGCCCACCATACCCCCTGGCCTACAACCCACACCGCGTGGTCTGGTGTCGGTGTGACTGACCCGCGTCGGGGTGGCTTGGCAGCAAAGGGTTGTGAGGGGGAGCAACAGGCTGATTTAGTTTACAACGCTTGCCCTTTCACGTAATGTTAAATTGCATCAATGTTGAATAAATAATACGCGATGGAAATTTAATTTCCTTGCGCTAGGTAACATAAATAAACGATGCAATGAAGATTTCTCAAATTGGCCTAAAAACAGTATTTGAACCAAGTAATAAACCTTGGAGTATTGTTCCAATAAAAAGCACATTGTTATAAACAAATGTACAGTATAAAAAATGTTCATTTAGCTCTCATACATGGGCTTAGTTATACGGTCGCTAGTGGAAATAAGGACGAGGGAAAAGGAATATAAATTCATAATCTTTCAGAGTTTTGAAAATGGACAACCGTATTTCATCAGGAGAATGTTTCACGTTAGTATTGCCACAAAAAACTGTAAACCGGAAAGTTTTACCTATTGAAAAAACGTTGTTTACTGATATCAAGCAAATTAAGCAATTGTGATTAGCTCCAAAAGGGAAAATCGTCGACTGAGCGAACAGTGTTGGCAAAATTTGCTGGTATCACTTTTGACTGGCGGGAGAATGAAGGCGCTGACCGAGCGCCTATTTTGCCGTCAGGGTAGTGAAGGGGCTGACAGAGAGAAAGACGCGCAACGAATTCATAAAAATGTCAAAATGTTGAGGAGGTGTGTTTTATATCTTCCCAATTTACTTCACACGGTTGACCGAAAAACTCTACGTCATTAAAGGGAAATAGCAAAACAATTAAAATGTTAACGTGGGGTTTGTCCGGTGGACTCCGTGGCTGCATTCAACACGTACGACACGACACCGCAGTGCGGACCGTCCTTGGCGACAGGAAGGCGTGGGAGTGAGGCAGAACACAGACATGGCTCCGTGTGTATAATCTGTGTAGCCTATCGTCGGCGGCGGCGGCGCGGCGCAAATTGTAAACAACATTATCAATTATGGTAGGCCCTACATCCCACACTGTCGCCGCGTCGGCCGGACTCAGGCGCGCCCATTGATTGATAATACCTACTTGATTAATTCAATTTCATTCAAGCAGTTTCAAGGAGGAAACTAGTGTACAGTCTGGTAGAGTGACTATAAAGCAAAGGTATCTAGGTATTAGAAGCACAGAAAGTAATCTTGCTGAATTTTCAGGTTTTGAAATTTCTTATAAACAAATGGCAATTGAAATAAGGTGGGTGGGGAATGACTAAACTTAATAACTTATTTTAGCCTACTAAAGATAGAGATAAAGGAGGTGTTGTCTGATTATGGCGGGTCGATACTATCTCAAATTCGTATACTTTCAAAAAGCTTCCGAAAAAATTTGAAAGTTATTTAGATTTTTAAATTTTTAAGCACTTGTTACGGTACCTAATGTATATGTATGAGTATGTTAAATTGCAGTTGATTTTTATGTTATACTATTGAGAAAACGCTCAAAGAATGTTTAAACAAAAAATAAATATGCTATACGGGAGTTTCAACGATAAGACTGATATGTGCATTTATTAGACTACAATAATCTATAAGTTACAGTCGTTAAATGGAAAGGATTTATTAGTCATTATTGATCAATATAACCACTCAGTTTTATGATTTAAGTGCCAATAAAAACGAGATGCAATAGTCGTAGAAATGTTGGCGGTTGTATTAAGACACAAGTCACACATGAAGGGTGGAATGTGGGTCAGTCTTGTTCGACCGAGCCGCAAGCCGAGAACATCGATATACAATCAGCTGATTCCCGCGCATTGTTGCGACCATATGGCGATCAGCTGTTGTAGATCAGCTGTTTATAGAGGCGGCTGCGGCTTCTCGTTTGATCCTAGCCGTATAAACAAATAAGTAGCTTTCTTTACTGGACTATGGAAAAAGGGAATGTATCTTATAAAGTATATGTTCAACACTGTGCCGACATTAGTCGATTTTGCATGGATAACATACCTGAAAACTAATTAGGATATCATTCAGAGAAAATAACGCCATGAATACAGTCATTGTACAGTATATATTAGTAGGTGAAATGTAAAAAATCCTCTTTGATAACAGAAGTAGCCTATTATTAACTCGTAGTCTACTTTGCAATAACGTACATTTGGCAACAGTTATTTTGTCTAGCTCCTTACGTTCATCCCATTTAAATTTTTAAAGTAAAAGATCCTTTCATGAGAATTCCCATGAAAAATAATCTTAGATCAACTATATTGACCAACTCAACTGCAATTACTGCTACTTTTAAAATAATCCCATACTACCTGAAAAATGAATATGCGCCCAAAACCCCCCGTTTGATCAGAAAGGTTAAGGTGAAACGGAAACGCGTTTAAATTAAAGTTGCTTGTTAGTTAGGCCTACCAAAAAAATAAAATTTTAAAACTCCGAATGGCAGAAAGTGGGCATTGTACAAAAACACTTTTTTAAGTCGAAGAATTACAGCGAGTAAATTATTCTTCAAAGTAGTAAAGTTATATATATATATATATATATATATATATATATATATATATATATATATATATCTATATATATAATACGTGATGCCCTTTTTTTGTTAACACTACTCCTCCCTTATTTCTGGACCAATTTTAAAGTTTGAGGTGTCAAAAAAATGGTCTCTGTTTGTAGTTTTGCAATAAGGTCTTAGATTTTTGATATTTTAATTCTGGAGCTCACGGGAAGCCCTCAAAGTTCATTTTTTGTCCATAAGATTAACATGGGAAACAATTTGTATTGAATTGCAATATAAAACAGCTGTTGATTGTAAAACAGACAAACACATGTTTAAAAAGCTGAATACAAGCAATTGAACTACTGGTATACTGAAATATCAACACAATTTCATACTTTAAACAAGAAGTGTCTTTTGTCGTATTTGAACCTTTTCTCAAATTTAGCGGGAAGATTTTCTTGAACATTTTATTTACGTGTATTTGGGCAAAAAATAAGTTTAGTAACGTAATCCTAGAAAAATTCATGCAGGGCCTACAAAACAAGTTTGGAAATTGAAATTTTTGACGTGGGTCTTATAGGTTGTCTGATTGGTATTTAAACAATAACGAAAGTTTACAAATATTAAAATAGAACACTAAATTTGTGTGCATGGGTTTTCAAACTCTGTAAATTATGAGGAAAAGGGATAGTTGGTTGTAGGTGTTATAACCTGTGTGTTTAATATTAGTCTATACTATACAATAATTTAATGCTGAATGATACACATATTAAAACTCGTGTTTAAAAGAAACGACATTTAAATGTTTTTTTAATTCCAATTTTATCTCAAATATGGTTTGTACAAAGAGAAATTTCAATCAGAAAATAAATACCACATCAAACCAAAATGGACCACACTAACAAATATGTAGATTCTCCTTATTTTAGTGATTTCTTTATTTACATTTTGTAATGCCATGGAAAATTACGAATTATAGGGGCTTTAGTTCTTTTTTAAAAGTAATGTGGACTCATTCACTATGTCGACAACTACCTCATAACAAGCGCAGTGAGTGATGCATAACTCATACACGGCCAGGGAGTTGTAATGAAATGTTGATTTTTATTCTGCTGTCATTTAAGTTTTATGTTTGATGAACTATGAAGATCCAACATCTGTGAATTTATTCTAGATTTTATAGGAGTGTTTAGACTGAGACCTTAAGACAAATCGGCAAAAGAACAACTACGTAATCTTAGCTAATTTTGAACTAAAAAAAAAAACCAACCGCACCAAATCTCAACAGAGTCACATTGGCAAGTTGCAGAATTAGTAATGCAAAATCGATTGATGAAACACCATTATGTTTGATCTGATTTTCACTATATTTTAATTTTTTTTCGAAGTAACTCTGTCCATTACCATGGAGCAAGATTGAATACTCTATAATAAATGCAGCGCATTGCGCTGCACGAGCCCCCTAGTATATATAAAATACGTGATGCCCTTTTTTGTTAACACTACTCCTCCCTTATTACTGGACCAATTTTAAAGTTTGAGGTGTCAAAAGAATGGACCTCAGTTCGTAGTTTTGCAATAAGGTTTTAGATTTTTTGATATTTTAATTCTGAAGCTCACGGGAAGCCCTCAAAGTTCATTTTTTGTCCATAAGATTTAACATGGGTAATAATTGTTATTGAATTTCAAACTAAAACAGCTGTTGATAGTAAAACAGACAAACACATGTTAAAATCTATCTGAATGTTGAATGGAAGCAATTGAACTGGGACAGTATTGAAATATTAACACAGTTCCATACTTTAATTCAAGGACTGTCTATTGTGTGGGACAAATTGTACGTTTTACTTTTTCTCAAAATGTAGCAGGTAGATTTTGCTTGAATTTTTATTTATGGTATTTGGGCAAAAAAATAAGTTTAGAAATTTAACCCCAAAAAATCATTCTCCTGATGCAATAAACAAGTTTGGAAATTGAAATTTTTTATGTGGGTCTTAAGAGTTATCAGATTGCTATCGAAACAACAAAGAAAGACAATATAAATTAAAATAGAACACTAAATGTTTGCGCATGGGTTTTCAAGCTGCTGTGAACTTAGGAAAAGGGATAGTTGATATAATTACCGTGAACCGTAATGTGATGCTATAAAGAATTTAATGCAGAATGCTAGACACATATTTAAAATACCTGTTTAAAAGAGGGAACATTTAAAAGTTTTTTTATCTCCATGTTTTGTTTTTTTTATATTGATGATAAGCTTTTTGCAAAAATGGTGTGTATGAGGAAAAATTTTTAACCAAAATATAAATGCCGCATCAAACCAAAATAAACACACACAAAATGTAGATTTTCTTAATTTTTATGATTTCTTTATTTAAATTTTGTAATACCATGGAAAGAGGATTTGGTTTGTTATAGATAGTAATAGTGTGGGCTCTTTCACTATGTTGACGACTACCTTACACAGTTCTAGAAGAACAGCCACAGTGGGTGTTGCATAGCTTATACAGAACCGAGGAGTTGCATGAAATATTTATTTTTCTTCTGTTGTCATATTTACGTTTTTGTGTGATGACCTATCTAGATCAAACATCTGTGAATGTATTCTACATTTCATAGGAGTTTTTAGGCGGAGGCTCTAAGACGAATCGGTATAACAAGAACTTTCATGTAATCCTAGCTAAATTTAAACCTAAAAGAACAACCACAAAATCTCAATACTATCACATTGGGAAGTTGGAGAATTAGTAATGAAGATCGATTGATGAGATACCAATATGGTGTAATCTAATTTTCTCTACAATTTAATTTTCATTCAAAGTAACTTGGAAAATTTCCATGGAGCAATGTTTGATCACCAAGTACTCTGATAAATGCAGCGCATTGCGCTGCACGGGCCCCCTAGTATATATATATATATATATAATACGTGATGCCCTTTTTTTGTTAACACTACTCCTCCGTTATTTCTGGACCAATTTTAAAGTTTCAGATGCAAAAGAATGGTCTCAGTTCGTAGTTTTGCAATAATGTTTTAGATTTTTGATATTTTAATTCTGAAGCCCACGGGAAGCCTTCAAAGTTCATTTTTTGTCCATAAAATTAACATGGGAAACAATTTATATTTAATTGGAAAACAGCTGTTGATAGTAAAACAGAAAACACATGTTAATAGCTAAATAGAAGAAATTGAACTATCAATAATTGTATACAAATTGTACTGTAATATCAACACAATAAATTTCATACTTTAATATAAGGAGTGTCTTTTGTGATGTTTGAACTTTTTCTGAAAATGTAGCGGGTAGATTTTAGTTGAACTTTTTATTTACGTGTATTTGGGCACAAAAATAGGATAAGTAACTTAACCCTGGACGAATTAATTTCTCTGTACGAAAGCAAGTTTGTAAATTGAGATTTTTGACATGGGTATTTTTGATATGGGTGCTTTTTGATGGTTCGATACTGGATCCAGCTGCCTTTGGCCATTGGGCTATTAATTAATGATCCTGACAAATGAAACAGCTGATATTTGTCAGTAACAAAGCTACACCTCATCTGATCCATTACATTCATCACACTCATCCCTTCAGTCATACTTACCTTAAAATACGCACCACAGAGTGCGTCAGTGTTAGTAGTGGGGTTTTGCCGGTTCTGGCCCATTTCAAGGCCAAGCGGTTCGAACCGGCAGGTGTGGATGACAGTGATGGGTGTGTTTTGTAAGTGGGTCAAGGCCATCCGGAGGGAGTTTTAAAAAAGCGGAGCCGCGAGGGGCTCAGTCGGGGCGGGGACTCGGGACGGGTCGGATCGGAGCGGGAGCGGCGGGCCGAGGGAGGGTTTTTTTTAGTTTATTTATTTTAATCGAACCCCATCAGTGATCGTAGAATAGCCTCCACGTCGTTTGCGGCAGTAGTGGTCACCGCATCGCTCTGTACCGGGCGGGAGCAGGTGTTCGTTGTAGGCGTGGAGGAATTGTCTGTGGGACTTGGTGCAGTGTTAGCAGTAGTCTCCGTAGTGGAAGTCACTTCAGGGGACTGCACCGGTGAACCCTGTTGTGTGTCCATGGTTGCAAGAGAGAGAGAGATGAGAGCTTTTAGGTGTTTACCGTGTGAGGCGATAGAGAGCAATGAGACACGAGTCGGAGGATGTCCGATGATATAGACCCGGTAAGATGGTGAACAAGAAGAACTGGACGGGACCGTCAATAGGCATGACAAGAGGGAAATGTCGGTACTTCAGCATATCAGTCAAGACTGTCTGTAGAATAGTATCAATAGTACAAGCGTTGCTAATGTGAGGTGGTGCAAAATACAACGGGTGAAACCTGAACCGTTTTTTAAGTCTAGCCACCTTACTACGCGGTTTTGAAACTGCAGGTGTAGAATGCTGTTGTAAAATGTGTTTTGTGCGCAAAAGTTTCAGCTGTAAAGTGTGGGAAGCCATGATTTTACATGTGAACCGCTTGAGAGTAAGCCGGCAAATGGTCAGCGGCCGCGATTGTGTTTGAATATATAGAAACTAATTAGCATATAAAGGGGAAACACATTTTAAAGTAACAAGCGTTAGTTATAAAAGCGTCAGAGACCTACGGATAGTACCTCACCCGACCAATGCCGCCACCGAAATGGCACGCGCGCGGCGGCAACCCCCCTTTTTATGCGATCGATGAGTCACGTGCGACGCCCCTCCAACCCCCTCCAATCCCCTCCAACTCCCTCCCCGAGAAAACCGCATAAAAGAGCGAGGTTTGCGGGAGCTCGGTTATTTGTCAGTCGGCCGCGGCTACGGTCACAAGAGTCGGAGGAAGAGACGGATAGTTTAAGAAAAGTATCGGTAATAGCGGAAGTTAATTAATTAATTATTCAGTTGTAGGATTGCGAGTATCGGCCTGTGGATAAGCAAGTGGGGCCGCAACTGTGATTGAACAGGTAACTACCGTATCATAGCAATAATTGTAATATTAGACGGTAGTAAAGTGTATAAGGTGCAGGTGTGCAAGAAATGCTCCGTGCACGATGAAGTAGGATTACAATACCCATGTGTACGGCTTAATCTTATGGTGTAGTGTTAACTATAATAGTAGCCGGTTGTAAAGTGTATAACCTGCAGGTGAGCAAGAAATGTCTCTTGTACTGTAGCAATAATCATATTAGTAGACGGTTAGCAAGTGTATTATCTGCAGGCGTGCAAGAAATGTCTCGTGTAATGTAGCAATAAGTATAATAGTAGACGGGTGTAAGGTGTATTACCCGCAGATGTGCAGGAAATATCGCGTGCACCATTGCACAGGTAAATCCTGTAGTGTAGCACTAACTATATTAATATGACCGAGAAGTAGCGGTTAGAGTTTAAGTGTTGTTAAAGTAAGAGAGTAATCAGCATAGTAAGGAGGAAGCAGGTGTGTAAGAATGGAACCTGCAAATAATCAGTGTGAGTTGCCTGCACGCGATGTTAATTAGCATATGTAGTTTAAACAAAAATGGAAAATAGACGCGAAAATAAAAGTGTGATTTATAAAATGATTGTTGTAGTGTTAAGAAATAGTGTAAAAAAAATTAAAATGTTAAGTGTTAAAAATAAATCATATGTTATAGTACTATGTGGTATAAACTCACGGATCTGTTGTTTACCGCTGGGGTGCCAGCCCTCTATATGGGCGGCGCGCGAGCTTTCCTTCGTTTATATGCACGCGGATGGTTACTCATGCATGACCCCCCCCCCTTCCGGAGCGGAACCCCCCCCCCTCTGACGTCACAACGTCTTAGGTGTAGCGTGTAAGAAGTACCGACCAGGCCAAGGATTATGTGTGCATTTGCAAACAATAGTCTATTGTATGTTAAAAACAAGTTGCGTGTACCGGAGGTTTACTTCCGCTGCAACTATAATTAAGCGTCGGAAGAGGGTGGATAACAATCGACGATAATTATGCTGTCACGCGATGGGGAAAGCTGCGGATGTAATTTGATGCTATCAAATGCAAATCGAGAGGTACAAGGTTCCTATTTGTCAGCGGATGTAATTTGATGTTATCTAATGCAAATTGAGAGATACAAGGCTCCACCTGCGTTTTGCCTGACCCACATGTAACAAAGCACATCCGTTTGGAATTTTCCATTGACGTTGCTGGAAGGTTCCATACCCCCTTAAACCCCTACCGCTGCCCCCACCACTCTGGGAACCGAGAACCACCCCGACGACTATTGCCGCCGCAGTTGGGCTCGGAACTCCGGACGCGGCAGTCCGACTCAACTCAGAGGGCAACTCAAATGTATAAGCGGCCGATATATATTTGAGTTACTCTTGTTGTTAGGCTATTACTATTTAATATTTTGTGTGTGTGTGTGTGTGTGTTTATGCAAAGTGTTTTTTGGTTTTAGTCTTAAGATGTCTTAGTTTTAAGGTTTAACTTGCGCATTGCGATGTTAGCATTAAGGTGTGTTATGGTATTATATATATGTTTAAGAAATGTGTTTTTAATTTTAAGTATTGGTTTAGTGTGTGTGTGTGTGTCTGTGTGTGTGCCTATGTCTGTGTTTATATGTGTACTAATAATTTCCACAGCTAGCTGTTAGGATGGGTAGATTAAATTAAAATGTAAATGTAAATTGGAGAAGTTCCATTGAACTTCATTAAATATGGGTGGGACATGCGCGTTGTGCCGTAGGTAGCGCATATTTTTATTGTTTTTGATTTTTGTTTTTAATTTTGGTCAGGCAAAAATATGTTTGGGTGGGTTTAGATTAAGGGTGGGAGGTTAGAGTTGCGTGTTGCACTAGCTGTTCCAGTGTCCCTAACTACCACATGGTCAAGCCCAGTGCCAAATGGCCCGAGACTGGCCGCCCGTATCACAGCTCACCAAACTGGATCGCCAAAGTGCGTGCGGGCAAAAAAATCGGGATCCCTCGCAAGACGTAACTTTGTGGGTTGGGATTGGGAGTGTTTGAGGAACACAGGGTGGTGGAGACGGTCCTGGCCGCCTCCATCACCTTGGATCATTATTATTTTTTGGTGACCTTGACCTCGATTCACTCATGCATAACCCCCCCCCCCCCCCCGAGGTCACTTTCACTTGTTGCGTGCGGTTATTTAAGCGAGGCGTTCTAACGGGTCTGTTTATTCTGATTCCAGCCGCCAACGCTGCCGCATCAGAGCCATGTCCAGTACTACCAGCACTACTACTTCCAACACTACTAGCACTGCTACCACATCAGCACCTCTCGCACCGACTGCACCGACGAAGAGACTCCGTTTGAAGAATGTGCCGGAGCACATGTTGGAGCGGATGGACACGCCACCTTCCACATCCAGAACTCCTGCTTCGCCCAACATTCTTTTGCAAGCGATGACAGTTCTTGGGAGCATCTTCTCGCCGCCTCCGTCACCAATCCATGCGAAGCAGCTCTCAGAAGATGGATCTGCAGTGATGCCACCACCACCGCAGAAGAAAGTGACGGATGTCCCAAGAACTGGTGAGCCTCTTCGTCCGGACACACCTTCATTGCTGAACTCTATCCGCAGCTACATATCCTTACCACCACTAATAACACCTATCGTTGAACCCAATCCTAATAGTCCTACTATTCCTATCCTAAAAAGAAAAAAGAAACTTTTCAAAATTGCTCCTTCAGAGCGCTTCCGATTATTAATGAAAGAGCGTCGCAGGGCATTTAAAAATCCCCGTAAATGTCCTGAATTGCTCGGTAGGGGACTTAAAAAAGGATCGGTTTGTGGTAAGAAATGTGTTTTAAACGAACAGTATTGCCGTTTGCATGTTGTGAAACATCTTTCTGTGCCACAACCGACTGTGATCTCCAGCAAGTCCTACCCCCTCACCAAATTGGATAGGCTGACAAAAGGTTTGAGGTATTTCTTTGTAAGCAAAACAGATAAGCATAATAAAATTGTAATTTCATGTAACGGCTATAAGTGGGTAATACAGCTATCTGTACCTCTAAGAAACCTGAAAGCGATCAATAGACTTGATGCGAGAGACTATCTGATAAGAGGTGAGGATGGTTGGACTCGGTGGGGTCGTAGCAAATCTTAAAATAAATTAGCTTTTTTCAAAATTTTTTTGGCAAAAAATAATGGGAGAGAAACCAGCGCTGTGATGAGTGCGCTGCGTTTCTCTCCCATTATTTTTTGGTCGCTCTAAGTCCCGTGACCTACTTTCATGTGACCTTGACATTGACCCCCCCCCCTTCCGGACCGGAACCGGAACCCCCCCCCCGCTGATTTTTCATTGACTTGCCTATATAAGAGTGTGGCGGTTTGTGTTGGAGCCATTCCTTGCTAATAATAGTTAGAGCGAACATGTCTCCCCGAGATGTTCCAATATTTTATAATAAATGTACAAAGATTGGAGAAGTATTGGAGGTGGACGAAGAAAACGACGAAGAAAACAATGAAGAAATTGAAGTGCCCTTGTTAAGTGAAAATGTTGTTACAAGAATATTTTTGGATATTAATTCTCCAATGAATATTATAGGAAGGTTTGTAATTGAAGCTATGACATGGATAGAAAACGGAAGATTAGTGAACATAGCATCTCCAATTTTAGTTGATGATAGACCCACCTTTGGTGTATATTGGCGTAACATTGATCTGTTATGGCTATGGGCGGAGGCATATGTGGAGTATTTGCAATTAGAAGAAAATATAGGGTTTAATCATTACTTTTCGGCTTTGGTTTTAAACTACTAATTTTTAACATCCCACTAAAAAATCATATCCCCCCCCCCAAATTTTTACTGTACTGGCGAACGTTATAAAAGCAGCTATCACATGTGTTTGCTCATTATTTGTCTTGTTGCTATACGTTAAACATGTATAAGAGACTGGATTCGTTTTTTGCTGAGCACACAGAAGTTTGGCCGCTATTGTATAGGTTATTTTTGAAAATTGAACAAAACATAACGAGGGATATGGGCATGGGGGTTAGTGTGTTTGTGTACCGTCGTGATGCGTATGAAGTATTGTGTGCATGTCGAGTAAGGATTGAAGTTTTAGAAATACTGTTTCCATGGATGCTGCACGTACGTAATCTTGTAGAAAGCATGAAGATAGAGGTGGAAGTGGTTGCAATGCAATACAAGCTGTCTGCGGAAGAGTAATTAGAGCAAGGCGAGTTACAAATTTTTATAATTGACTTTACCCCCCCCCCCTTCCAGTCTCCTATATAAGTGAGGGTTCCATACAATCCTGTTCATTTTTCGTGTAACTGTTACTGGAGCCACATGTTCTTCTTTTAAACCATGTCTCCGAGAGATACCACTTTTATTTACATCACTGAAATTGTTATAGATCGTGAGATGGCAGAAGATGAAGAAGTAGAGCAAGAGGTAAATATTACGTTTGGACAGTTTTTGGAAGAAATAGTTGGAGAATTTTTAAATTTAAATGAACAAATGAACAATGATATTGGACCCGCTTCAAATTCAAATGTATCCTTTATGCACCAACCGGAAGAATTAACAGAATCTGAAGGTGAAGAAGAACAGCAGTCACAACTCTGGAATGCCGCTGCCCATGTTATTGATACTCCGCAACATGAGGAAACAAATTTGGAATAAAAATGGTGGGGGGAAAGATGAGGTAGTAGGCTATTTAAACGGTAGTCTGGCATGAGTAAAAATCATTTGAAAATGGATGAGCGAGCGAGAATGTACAAAGTATTTTGTGAAGAGTGTGATAGAGTGTGGGTACCACCGGTGAACTCCTTCACATATTATTTTCCACTTCTGGACATAGATGATTGTAAGAAAATCCCAGACATTGGTTATAAGTTTGAAAAGGCTGGAATTCTAATTAGTGTTCATGAAAAATTCCATAATGAATATTCAAGGAAATTAGCATTTGATTTCATGTTGGCAAATGAAGATCTTAAATCTTGCGACTATCCTTATTTTCTTTATAACCATCTTGTTAAAAATGGTGCTAGCGTGACCGTTGAAATATGTATTCGTCATTTTTGGGACAACCGGTAAAGTGGTTGGGGAAAGGGGATAAATATGATGTAGGAGTGAATTTAGTTTTATTTTTACAAGAGCAGCCAACTACGATGCAACGTCCAATTTTGTATCATACGCTTATTTCTGATGCAGAAGAGGAGACCAGAAGGAGAAGAAGTGAACAATCAAGACAAACCCAGGCCAATATCAACATTGAATATTACAGACTTCAATTTCAAATTCCCGGAATGCGACTTGGAGAAAACCGAGTGAAAACTGTCCACGTAGCCGCTAGTTACATAAAACATTTAAAGCTACTATTGGAAGAAAAAAAATCAAAAATTAAACAATTGGAAAATGAAAACAATAAAATGAAGAAAGAACTGTTAAGTTTGAAAAATGTGTGTAGTAATGAAGGTGTGGTTGAAGAAGGTGAAGAAGAAGGAAATGAAATATTAGGATTTTAAGTTAAAAAACATAAAATGATAAAAAAATAATAAAATTAAAAATGTAAAAAAAAGTAGAGGTAGAATAGAGAGCGGGGAATAGATCACTTTGTGGCAATGGAATAACATGTCATTTAGTGCTCTATTCCCCGTTCTCGCGTTAATATTGCTTGGCCTTGACCTATAAAATAGTAGTGGGGATAAGTTATTTAAGCGGGTGGTAGGCAGTAAAACAGTTTAGTACGAATGTTACTCTCATCTACAACACGATGGATAGTCTTTTTGTTATTTGTTTGAGAAAAATAATTTGTGATGATTTCTTATTTAATCACATAATAAGATCAGGAGAATGTGTTATTCCCAATACGGTTAGAAATGCAATACACGAGTATCGAAGAGAACATTATGGATTTGGCATTATTGTTGCTTATAAATTTGCAGATGGGACCCGGCTTTGTCCAGATTGTGCACGAGCAGCTATAGATGATTGGGACGAATTTGAAGTTGAAGGAGGGTACGTTGACCATCGTGTTAAAGCACCGCTAATAAGATTTGAAGCTATGCGGGAAAGATGCACAATCTGTGCACAGGTCTTATGTAAATTTATTAGGTGTAGAACATACTAGAGTAATGGTATTGAGGGGAGGTCTAACGAAAAGTAGTGGGGGAAAAGTAGTGGGGGAAAGAGTAGTGGGGGGTATTGGTTATAAATGTTGCTTGGTAAAGGTTGATTTCATTACTGTCACAGAATAACTGGAGTAAAGATGTCTTTTCACATGGAGATAAAAACTTTTAAAATTGTCGATGAAGATTGGACATTTGTTGCAAACTTTATAAGATCGAAAGAAGATGATGGAAGTTTGATGAAAGTATTTTGCTACATATTAGAAGGGAAAGATGAACAAGTGGTAAAAGATTATTTAACAAACAGTCAAATATCAACATCCAGCTCGCAATTCATTAAATTTCTAAAAGACAATAATGTGAATGCAAAATTGGAAGTTTGGTTTTTTGTTTAAACAATATGGTGGGGGAAAAATTGAAATGGTGGGGGGAATTGTGTATAAAAGAGGGTTAAAACACAGTAGGAGGTTCATTTATTTGCTAAAACTCTTAAGAAGAACATTGTGGGAAAAATGAGTGAACCAGTGGAAAATTCAACCCCTTTAAAAAGTAAAGGAAAACAAATAACACATCCAAAATTGAGTGCTTTAGGTAAGGAACGGTGTAGGAAAGAAAGAATGGCGTTCCATCAATTGCAACTCATAGTGCCTTCATTGAATGTGTACAATACCAGGATACAAACATTGATGGGTGCAAAGAAATATATTTTGGAACTGTTGGACAAAATTGAAGTGTTAGAAAACAAACTGAAGACGAATAAAACTTCTGGTGTATGGAATTCGCCTAGTGAAATTCCTGTTTTAAAGATCGAGCCTAATGAACTTCCTGATACTTGTGCGTGGAATGCATTTCATGAACCTGATGAAGACTCTCCTATAAAGTATGAACCTCCTGCTGTGTAAAGATGACGGGTAACAAAAAATTAAAAAAAAGAAATTAAACAGAAAAAATACAAAAAAATTAGATGTAGAATAGAGAGCGGGGAATAGATCACTCTGTGGTAATGGAATAACATGCCACTTAGTGCTCTATTCCCCGTTCTCGCGTTAAGTTTATTTGACCTTGACCTATAAAAACATGGAGGGGGAAAGTGTTTTGGTGGGGGAAAGTGGATAAATGAGGTTCGACGCGTTGTTGTACTCATTCCGCTCATAATATTCTTGTTTCTCACATCTCGCAGTAGAATCAGAATCATGGCAAGTGGAGACAATGTTTTGGACCTTACTACAACAAAAAAGGATGAACAACGTTTGAAAGTCCCGAAAAGTCATTTTAAAGAGTCGGCTCAGGTAAGAGAGGCGAGAATAAGACAAAAATACTACAAACTGCAAAGGCTAATACCAGGAGTGCGATTGGGAGAATCAAGGACTAGAACTATCGATATGGCCGCCGACTACATCAATCAACTACTTATTGAGTTGGCCATAAAGAATGAAAGAATACAGCAGTTGGAATATGAATGCAAAAGAATTCTACTACAAGAAGATGAAGAACCTATGAACTGTGTAATGAAAGACAGTCAATAAAGAAGAAGTGGAAGAAGCTACAAAATTATTTAAAATTTTATGTGTTAGTAAAAACAATTGGTTATTAATGGGAGTTGATATAAACAGTGATGAGGTTAAAAAAAAAAAACAATAAAACAAGAAAAAAAATTGACATTTAATAATTGGCTGCTAATTTGGACTCACATTAGAGAGTGGGGAATAGATCACTTTGTGGTAATGGACTAACATGCCACTTAGTGCTCTATTCCCCATTCTCGCTTTAGGGGGTGTTGACCTTGACCTATTAAAATAGTCATATAAGTAGCTACACAAGAGAGTCTCCTTTATTCATTCGGAATGGCTCCCGTGGATAACACTGACTATCCTAGGAAACCTATTTTTGAAATATTATATAAAATTCAACAAGAAGATCTCGGCATGGGAGATTCGGATGACGACAACTCAGAAGTGGAAAGTGTTGACAGTATGGAAGAAGAATTAACAAGTGAGGCACCTGAAGATGTGCAAATAGACTTGACAGAGAATGAATACCCACCACCATTGGAATTTGAAGATGTCCATCATGAAACTCCAACATCTAGTCACGATCCTGATGTAGAACCAATACGTCAAAGATTGGTTTTCTGCGCAAGACGATTATTCCCGTCAGATAGCGAAGAAGAAGAAGAAGAAGAAGAAGATTAAAATTGGTGGGGGTAAGATGGCATAAAAAGGCGGTATGAAGAGGACGCGTTTCATTTACCTGTTAAATTTCAAAGGGTAAACATCGCTAAAATGCATCGTTGTGAGATATGTTTAGAGACTTATGAAGATGAAATATTGTTAGACATTCATAAGGAGTTGTATCACAATAGAAATGAAAATTTTACAGTAAGAGAAAATAGAAACATATCTACAGAAGAAGTAACAGCAGGACCATCTAATACACTACCAAGTTTAAGTATTCACGCATTACCCGGTAAAGTGGTGATGCATCACAAAATTCAAAACGAAAATCTGGAATTAGAGCAATTTGTTGCTGAAGCTAAACCAATTGTGATCAAGATTTTAAAAGAAGAACTAAAACGATTAAACTTTATTAAATTTGGTTTGATCCTAGACGCCATGTTTATCAATGTAGAAGAAGAAATGTCACCAAGAGGATTTATAACAAAAAATCGAACCATCATGGCTAATTCGGATATTGATTCAATAATAGAAGATTGTTTTGAAGAGATTTTGACGAAAATTCAAGAACACGAAAAGAGGATCAGGTTGGAGTCTGGTTAGCGTCGTAGGTATGGACATAAGAGTTCACAAGCATGGTTATGGGCTGATGGGCAGCAGTTATATTGCACTCCCGAAAAGGATCAAAGATACAAAATCATGTGTAAATGTGGAAAATGAAGATATGGAATGTTTTCGATACGCCATGACCTCAAAATTTGTAACACGCCATGCGCAAAGACCTGGCGTCGAATATGAGAACTACAGATATAGATATAATTTTCAAGGTATGTCTTACCCGGTAGGGTTGAAGGGTATTTCAAAATTTGAAAAACAAAATCCCGGAATATCAGTTAACGTATTTGCTTTGGACAGTTCCAATAAAGTTTATCCTTTAAAAGTGGTGAAGAACGAGCTTGCAGATCATACGGACTTGTTGTTACTTACAAAGGATGAAGTGTCACACTACGTATGGATAAAATCATTTGAAAGACTCGTCAACAAGCAGCTATCAAAAAATGAACATAAAAAAGTAATTTGTAAAAGATGTTTTTGTTTTAAAGAAGAAAGAAATGGAGGCCGAAATTGGTTACAAGAACATAAACAACTGTGTAATGAACACTTTGAAGCAAAGATTATCTTACCACCATTAAGTAAATCATACTTACAATTTGAAAAGGTGTTCCATCAGTATCGCATTCCTATAGTGGTATATGCTGATTTTGAATCAACACTTGTCCCTATTGAAGATGAAAATGTTGAAGCAAGGAAGAGTATAAAATATCAAATGCATAAGCCTAACAGTTTTTGTTTATTGGTTAAATCTACATTGGCTGAAGAACATTTAAATGGGTACGGATTAACGTCAAGACCCGTGGTGTACCGTGGTGAAGATGTTGCTGCGACATTTCTTGATCATCTATATAAAATAGCTAGGAATGTAGAAAATTTGTATAGTGATATTGTGCCAATGATACCTATGGATGAAGAAGAAGAAATTCAACATGAAAATGCCACCCATTGTTTTTTATGTAAAAATGAGTTTACTTTGAATAACTACAAAGTTAAGGATCATGATCATCTTACAGGATATTATAGGGGTGCGGCATGTAACGGATGCAACATCAATTACAAGATTCCTAGAAATATACCTGTAATACTGCATAACCTTAGCGGTTATGATGGTCATTTTATAATACCAGAATTGGGGAGAGATGACGGTGCGATTGATGTTATCGCGGAAACAACTGAAAAGTTTATAAGCTTTAGTAAGAAGATTGGAAATATAAAATTACGATTTTTAGATTCGTACCGGTTTATGCCGTGCAGTTTATCGAGACTTTCAGAAAACCTCAGGAAAGAAGATTTAATAGAAACAAGAATGATTGTGAATAACGATAAATTGGATCTAGTTCTTCGCAAAGGTGTTTTCCCTTATGATTATATCGACAGTTTGGAAAGATTTGAAGAAACCTCACTTCCACCTAGAGAAGCTTTTAAGAGTAAATTATACGAAGAGGACATCAGTGAGGAAGATTATCAACACGCTTGTAAGGTATGGAATGAATTAGGGATGAGAACTTTGGGAGAATATTCAGATTTCTACGTTAAATTGGATGTGACACTATTATGTGACATAATGGAAGAATTTAGGAATACCTGTTTAAAAGCATACGGATTAGACCCTCTTCATTCGTACACAGCTCCCGGATTGGCATGGCAGGCCATGTTAAAAGAAACAAACTGTAAACTTCAACTACTAACCGATATAGATATGGTGTTGATGATAGAGTCTGGTATCCGAGGAGGATTAACGCAAAGTGTAACCAGATATGTAAAAGCCAACAATAAATACCTCCCCAACTATGACGCGTCACAACCAAGTACATTTATAGGTTATTTTGACGCGAATAACCTATATGGATGGGCTATGTCAAAACCCCTTCCATATGATAATTTTAAATGGGTTGATCCAAATTCGATTGATAACATCGCCGATATCCCTAAACACGGAGATACCGGTTACATCTTTGACGTTGATTTTGAGTACCCCGAACATCTTCACGACCACCATTACGACTTGCCGCTATTAGCAAAAACAGAAGTATCTCCGACTGGTAGATGGCCGAAATTAATGATGACACTCACCAACAAGACGAGGTATGTAGCACATTATTGGACAGTACAACAAGCGTTAGAGATGGGATTAAGAATTACCAAAATTAATAGGGTGTTACAATTTTCTCAATCCTGTTGGTTGAAATCCTATATAGATAACAACACTAGAAGAAGAACTGCAGCGACGTCCAATTTTGAAAAGGATTTCTTTAAATTGATGAATAATGCTATATTCGGCAAAACATTAGAAAACAAGAGGAATCACAAAGATTTAAGATTGGTTAATGATGCAACAAAATTACAAAAGTTGGTCCAAAAACCAAACTTTGCATCTTCAATAATTATTAATGAAAACCTTGTTGCCGTTTCTATGAACAAAATTTCAATTAAGATGGATCGCCCTGTTTATGTCGGAATGTCCATTTTAGACATATCAAAAACTCATATGTACGATTTTCATTATAATAAAATGGTGAAACATTATGGAAGAGAGAACATTGGAATCGCATACATGGACACTGACGCATTCATCTATTGGATTATAACCAATGATATGTATGAAGACCTACGCACTTTTATTTATAAAGATGATTTTGATTTTTCTGACTATCCGCAACACCATCCTAACTACGACAATGGAATAAACAAGAAAGTCTTAGGAAAATTCAAAGATGAAACCAATGGTGCGCCTATGGAAGAGATTGTGGCTTTGATGTCCAAGCTTTATTCGTTTCAACTATACATAAGTGAAAAAGAAGAACATCAAGTTGTGAAGAAGGCAAAAGGCATTAAAACATCATATCTAAAGAAGAATGTACAATTTGAACATTTTAAAAGATGTCTGTTTGAAAATATAGAAACCACAGCAACTTTTAATACGATAAGAAGCTTCAACCATCAAGTTTACAGTGTTAAACAAACCAAATGGGCGCTAAGCTACAAGGATGACAAGAGGCATATCCAGCAAGACAATATACACACTCTTCCCTTTGGACATTATTCATTAACTCCTATCGACCAATAAAACCTGTTCTTCGTCCTTTCACCTACTTCCTTTTTTCCTTTCCGTAAAAAAGAGGGGAGCATGGCAAGCCCAATGCCATGCCCCCTCTTTTTTACACAGCTATTATTCGGCCTTGACCCATATTTGTTAATAATATAAAAGAAGACAAACCAGTGTGAGGATTAGTATTTTTTCAACCGGCGTGGAAACAACATCTAAGAATGGAAGGACTGAAGGATAAGATTGTACATGAACTTCATAAACCGGCAAGAAGAAAATTTCCAAGAAGAAATACAGTTATTAAAGGAATGAACGATCTCTACCAAGCCGATCTCATCGAAATGATACCGCATAGTAAATTAAATAAAGGATTTAAATATATATTAGCGATTATAGACTGTTTTACCAAGCTCGCCGACGCTTTACCGCTTAAGGACAAGAGTGGGAAAAGTGTTACAAAAGCTATGGAAACGGCTATTAAAAGAAATAAACTTGTCATAAAACATTTACAAACTGATGATGGAAAAGAATATTTCAATAAGGAATTTGCAACATTAATGAAAAAATATAACATAAATCATTATTCTACAAATTCGGAAGTCAAAGCTTCGATAATAGAACGATTCAATAGAACGTTGAAAGGAGCGATGTACAAAACATTTTCCAAACGAGGATCGTATGTGTGGTACGATATATTACCGCAGCTTATAAAAGAGTACAATAACAAATATCATCGCACTATTGGTATGAAACCTATCCAAGTAAATAGCGGCAATGCTAAGCTTGTTTTGGAGCGTATTAAAAAAAAATACGGCTCCCAAAATTGAAAGATTAAAACCTAAAAAGTTTAAAGTAAACGATAAGGTGCGTATAAGTAAATACAAAGGGGTTTTCAGTAAGAGATATCTACCAAACTGGACTAACGAAGTATTTACAATCTACAAGGTGCAGCCGACAATACCAGAAACGTACATTTTAAAGGACAACAAAGGTGAACTACTTCAAGGCGGATTTTATGGGCATGAACTATTGCAATCAACAGTTGGCGATGTATATCTTGTCGAAAAGGTTTTACAAAGAAAAAAGGATAAAGTTAAAGTCCGTTGGTTGGGATTTGACAAGAGTGAAGATTCTTGGATTCCTACAAAAGACTTGGTATAATACTTTGATAACTCATTATGTGTTCAACCTTTAAACAAGATGGATATTGTACAGCAAAAGGAACGATTTAATATTAATAACATAGATGAATTGACAGTGGATAGTGACAAGTTAAACCGTGGTAAACATGGGGAATTACTACCAAACTCCATAAGATGTTTAATAACCGGTCCTTCAAATTGTGGAAAAACAAATGTTGTTTTTAACCTTATAACTAATCCAAAAGGACTACGTTTTAACAATATATACATTTTTTCAAAATCTTTGCAACAACCTAAATACCAGTTGTTGGATAAAGTATTAGCGAGTGTACCAGAAGTAAATTTCTACAAGTTTAATGCCAGTGAAACAATTATGCAACCAAACGAAGCTAAACCATTTTCTGTATTTATATTTGACGATGTATCATGTGAGAATCACGACACAATCAGAAGTTATTTCGCAATGGGAAGACATCATAATATTGACAGTATTTATATTGGTCAAACCTACAGTAAAATTCCAAAACAACTTATAAGGGATAATGCTAACTTGCTGATAATATTCAAGCAAGATGAAACAAATTTAAAACACATATATAACGATCATGTCAATGCGGATATGACATTTGATAAATTTAAAGAGATGTGCGGCAAAGCGTGGGCTGAAAAGTACGGCTTTCTCGTCATTATGAAAGATGAAGCTATAAAAGATGGAAGATATCGGATAGGGTTGGACAAATTTGTATTAATCCATTGATTGAACGGCGGTACGTCTAGTAATGAATCAGACTTCACAGTGTAAACATGGTGAATCAGGAAAAACTATTGAAAGAAATAAAATCACTCAGCGATTCTATTAGGATGAAGAATCGCGCATTAAGGATGGGTTTAAGTGAACGAGAAGAATTTCTGGAGACTACATTTAAACCTATTACGGAACCATTAAAACAGATATCAGAGACCATTGGTAAACCTCGTTATGAAGGAGATGTTTTACTACCAGTTTCTAAACAAGAAGTACAAGCTTTAAAAAAAGACGACGATGATTCATATACAAGTGCTAGTGAATTTTCGCAGGAAGAAACAAAAGAAGAAGAAGAAGAAGAACCAATTATTAAAAAAGAAGAAGAAGAAGAAGAACACCCAATACCTGAAGCAGAACAATCGATTCCAAATCTAACTCAATTGAGTAGCGATATATTACAACATGGACCTCTTGGAAGGAAATACATAATGAAAATGTTACATGACATGAAAGCTAACCCTAATTTAAGCAAATCACACGTATACGGAGCAAGGATTGATGGGAATGAATTGAAAATCGGTGATTCAAAGCTTGAAATAACTCAGGACGATTACATCATTATCGGCGAGCATAAATATAAAGGAACAAAAGGGTTGTATGAATTAATTTTTAAAAACATACCACTAAGGTATTCAATCAAAGATTTAAATGTTTTTAAAGAAATTCTACAAAATACCAACGCTCATAAAAGGAATTACTCAAAGGATGCGATGATTAATCGTTCACGTGCAACGAAATATAACATCGTTATTAAAAAGCTATTTCCACCACGAAAATTGCCAACATTGCGTACCGCACCGGCGCTAAAACAACCGCTAAAAAGAAAATCTTTATCACTTATGGATTTATCACTTCTTGAACAACATGGGAAAAAGAGTAAAGGAGATACTTCAACATCTGGTAAAGGACTTATGAAAAATCTGTACAACACAAATGTGATCTACTACAGAGACATCAATAAATTGGTTGACAGGATGAGACTATTACATGAAGCCATGGAAGCCGGTCATACGGGATTAAATAATGAATGGGTGGCTCTGGTTGATGAACTTAGGAATCGCGGCATAGTTGTATAATTGTCCGCGGATATATATATAAAAGAATTGTAAGCGTATAATGTATCAGTTCTAACATGAGCGTCGACAAGTTCGGACGGTACTCCGCGTTAGGGGTGCAGGTTGGAGAAGACAGAAAAAGAAGTGGATTACCGCAAACTCCTGAAGGTGACTATAACATAAGTAATAAACGTCTAAAACTAGTTAAAGACCCAGAAGAAGAAACTGATGGAGCAAATTTAAAAACAGTTAAAGAAGCTACTTCAACATCGTTGAAATTGGACAAGAATACTTACGATGTCAAATCACATAGAATAATTAATGTTGGTAAACCTAATGACAGTTCTGATGCAATTACAAAAGAGTATTTATCATCTGAACTTTCAAATACTTTAAAATTGCAGTGGGGTAATAATTTAAAGGATGGACAAACATACGATGCTGGGAATCATAGAATAACAAACGTGGCAAATCCAAAAAATGATAAAGATTCAGTTAATAAAGAATATCTACATTCTATAATACCGGAAAAGACTCAACGCGGATTTTCTTTTTATAAATTTATTATAAATGACATTGGGTACCCAAAGGAAGACGGGGATGCTGTAAACCTGAAATACATCAAGGACAACTGTATTTTACAAGATGGTGATGAAATCGATTGTCATGGGAAAGTGTTGTCAAATGTAAAGTTCGGTTCTCAACCAAAAGACGCTGTTACTATGGAACAACTATCTAAAGAATTAAAAAGGGGAACATTGAATTTTGTAAAACATGAAGATGCCGTGCTAAAGCGAGGAGATACATTTATACATGGAAATGAAAAGTTTGATTTAATGCAAGGAAGTAATGATGAATGGAATGCGGGAGGTAAAACAATAACAAATGGAAGATTTGGTATAAAAGATACAGATGTACCTCTAATGGTACAAACATTGATTGCGAGTGGTGGTACATTAGGTACATACAATGGTCGTAATAGAAGAATAAAAAATATTTATCCTGGTTATGAAGATGATGATTGTGTTACATTGAGACAAACAATAACTTGGGATAAACACTTTGGGACCAAATATGATGCAAAGATGAAGAAAATAATTAATATTTTACCAGGAGAAGATTTCAATGATGCTGCTACTATTGGACAAGTCATAACAACGTCAAAAAATGATTCGACCGCTTACACGTGTAATGATAAACGTATTATGCAGTTACACGATCCCCAACATCCAAAAGATGCTGTAACTTTAGACTGTTTAATACGAATAGTGGGCAATTTACTTATCGATACCCACAATCATATAGCTAGTACAACGAGTCATGTGATGATTCAACCCGATGAACGAGAAGCTTGGATTAAAAATAGAATCATAAATCAGTATATAATTAATTTGAATAATTAAGTATTTAAATATGAAAATTGTGCACGAGTTATTCATTCGTGTAAAGCATCTCGTAGAGTAAACACGCCGGCTATATAAGACGACACAATGAAGACCGCACCACTCAGTCGTCGTCAAGACAGCGTCAAGAAAGGACGTGGTATAACATCAGCCGCGTTATCCCTGCTCAGACGGATTCCTGTTGGTGCTGTTCTAAATCGAGCGATAGACGCTCTACCATACGAATTTCATCTGCCCGGAGGTTATCAATATTGTGGACCCGGAACTAAGTTGGCAAAACGTTTAGCAAGAGGGGATCCTGGAATTAATAAATTGGATCAAGCCTGCAAAGAACACGATATAGCGTATTCCAAGTTTGCAGATTCAACGAATAGATCGATAGCGGATAGAGTGTTAGCGGAAAAAGCTTGGCAAAGAGTGAAATCAAGTGACGCAAGTATTGCAGAAAAAGCAGCCGCTTGGGCAGTTACTACAGCCATGAAGGGTAAAACAAAATTTGGTGGCGGGAAACGTCGTAGAGGACGGCCTGCAAAGAGAAGAGCTCCCAAAAGAGGTGGAAACATTAAGAAAAGACGTCGTAGGACTCGTAAAGCAAAGGCGAAGAAAACTTCCGTTTGGTCGATGGTAAAAAACGGAGCAGGTCTATACCTAAGACCGTACCGTGTATACTAAATAAGAACAATCAATTGATAATTCCAAATAAAGCCTTGACAAATTATCAATTATCAAATTATGTGAAATGTTTAAGAATACCATTTTTTAGAGGAGTTTTTATGAAAGACGCATTACCAAATGAAATATGGAAAAATGAAACTGGAATAGTAAATTTGGATTCCACTCATGGTCCAGGAACTCATTGGGTATGCTATAAAAAACTCGGACAGAACGTTTACTACTTTGACAGTTTTGGCAATCTACCACCGCCGAAAGAACTTCAACACTATTTTCGGAACTCCGAAAATATATTTTACAATTACAAAAGAGAACAACCCAACAATACAGAAATATGTGGACATTTATGTTTGGAGTTTTTAGCGAAAAGCGTCAGTCAACTTTGAGATGTCATCGTATACAGTGTCACTGAGTGGAAATTCATCCACACTGAAAAGCACTCTTTTCCCGGCACTACGTTTATCCAAGGATAGACTGTGGGAAGCTGCACTATTGGATTTTACTACGTACAATTCAATTCCCAACGTCACGGAGGGAAAAAACAATTTACTACATTATTACGAGAGTAAAGATGAAAAAGGAAATTATTCGCAATTGAAGGTAATAACTTTATCTACCGGATCGTATGAAATAGACGATATAAACCAAGTATTACAGAAGCAGCTAGGAGAAGAAAATATCAGTATAAAAGGAAATAACAATACTTTAAAAGCGGAAATCACTTCAAAGTATTATATAGATTTAAGTTTAGAAAATTCAATCGGTAGTTTACTGGGATTTTCAGATAAGAAAAGAAAAATCTTAGATCCCGGACCTACTCATACAGGTGATACCACAGTAACAATATTAAAGGTTAATAGTATTGATATAACATGCAATATCATACACGGATCGTATAGAGACGGGGTAAACCAACATATTTTACATACATTTTATCCAACAGTGGCTCCCGGTTTTAAAATAGTTGAGAAACCACAAAACCTGATATACCTACCATTGAACACCAGTTTCATTTCGGACATCGTACTGAACATATCGGATCAGGACGGTAACAGTGTTGACTTTAGAGGAGAAACCATTACAATACGGTTACACATAAAAGCGGTGTCATAAGTTCAACATGGGATTGACATTTAAACCGCAACGGAAGAGCCGAGACCTCAGTAGCTCTTCAACATTGGACGAGTTAACACCGGACAACATTCGTTTCCTGCAAAAGATCGGACTAAGACTTACCAACGATGGATATCCTGGATATATCTCAAGGGCCGACGTTCGAAGAAACACTATGGGAGAAGGAATATCACACGCACAACCCTTACACTTCATCAAAATTAAACAATAACGATGAAATAAGGATCCCCATTCAACAACAGGACATTTACACGTTACCGTGTGAAAGTTACTTGTACATCGAAGGACGGGTATTAAAATTGGATGGAAAAACCGCTTCAACGGTTCCTTTTATAAATAACCCGATGGCATATCTTTTTGATGAAATAAGATATGAAATATCAGGAGTGACGGTTGATTCGACAAAAAAGGTCGGTCTAACAACGACGCTGAAAGGATTAACATCATTAACACCGCATGAGAAAAATTCAATAGTCACCGCCGGATGGGTTGCTCCCGATAAAGACACTATAACACCGGATTCCAATGGTCATTTTGACTTTCATGTCCCTTTACGTTTGCTTTTGGGATTCGCTGAAGATTACAGACGGATAATAATAAATGTCAAACAAGAATTGGTATTACTCAGATCTTCAACTAACAAGGACTTGATACTTGCAGACCCTGGAACTACGGAAGCCAAACTGGAATGGCAGCTACAGTTGGATAAAGTCGTGTGGAGAGTACCGCATGTCAGATTAGCCGATGAACACAGAATCGTATTGTTGAGAAAGTTGAAATCTGACCGTGATATCGTCATGCCGTTTAGAAGTTGGGAATTCCATGAATATCCCACACTACCTCAAACAGAGCGTCAAACATGGACTGTCAAGACGTCCACTTATCTAGAACGGGCACGGTACGTAATACTCGGTTTCCAGACTAAACGAAAAGATGTTATAACTTCGCACGCCGGTCAATTTGACCATTGCAAAATAAAGAATTGTAAAGTTTTTCTAAACTCTCAATTCTTTCCTTATGACAATCTAAATGTCATGTTTAGTAAAAAACACTATTCAATCTTGTACGATATGTATGCGAGGTTTCAATCGTCATATTACGGGAAGACAAATACACCGCTATTATTAGTGTAGTAAAATTAGTCGGGAAAAATGAAATAATTTTTGGAAAGCTAATTTCTTTTGAAATGTGTTCTATGGCATCCCCTGACCTTCCTCCGAAAAGTCCCCTGAAATTCCATGTGGGGATCATGCCCAAAAATGAGGGGTTTGGCCTATAAGGAGTTAAAATCAATTTTGTTATTAAGCATACTAAATTTGATTACATTCCAGAAGGTTTATATATATCAAATTAAAGGTCTTAAAATGTAGAGTACAATGCCGTAAACCCGACCTAAATATAACGGTCGGGAGAAAAATGGCAGGCGTTCGAAATTTAGAATAAAATAATATTATCAAAACTTTGAAATGCAATAACTTCCGACATATTTGACCTTTTGGGGTCTGGTTTTCGGCAATGAACTCTCCTTATTAAGACCTTTAAAATGATATATAGCATGGCTATGGACTAAGAAAAAATTTTCAAAACTCCCTCTTTTGGGACGTCTATGTAGAGGGTGGTTCAAGGGTAATATGATGGGCATATGTCAAACTACCCCTATTTGCTAAGGTAATTGTACAAGCAAACGTTTGCCGCAAACCGAACCTCAAAAGGTCTAGTATTTCGAATATTATTACATTTTTAAGCGTGTAGATTAAAATTTGGTTTTTATTCAAAGTTTGACAGGCTGCCATTTTTGACTCAAGCAACCTTTTGAGGTGGGGTTTGCGGCATTAAATTCTACTACTTAAGAGCTTTAATTTGATATACATAAACCTATTGGTCGACGAAACACTTATTTCTGACTCCACGAGGGCCATCCCATCATTTTTAGGCATGTTGCCCACTGGGGATTTCAGGGGACTTTTCTGAGGGGGGTGAGGGGATGTCATAGAACACATTTCAGCAAAAATTAGCTGTCCAAAAATTTTTTCATTTTCCAGCTATATTTTGGCTTAATTTTACTACACTATATCGCCGGAACAGTTTTTCTCCAAAGCCCCAATAGTCGTTATCGATTGTTCAAAACAAAACGAATCCGTGAAATCGTCCAGTGTGGATATAAAAATCGAAATGGAGTTTGAAGAAGCAATACCGGACGGAACTTCGGCATACTGTTTAATTATACATGACAAGATAGTGACTTACACTCCATTAACAGGAATTGTTAAAAATGTGTTGTAAAAAAACTGTTTTTTTTTGCGGTCGACGCAAATGTTATAAAAGGGGGGAAAGAGAATGAAAATCTCATTATATTTCTGACCGTCGTATGGGAAGCATCGTCCGCAAGATGAGCTCTCCTACTGCAAATACTAACGAAGAAGAAACTACTCCTCCCATGGGTGACAATAGTTTGGATATAGAAAAACAAGTCGAACAAGAAATGGACGAGTTCCTCAAGTTTAAACATAAGAAAAAAGAAGAGGAAGTTGAAAAAGGAGTAAAAAGAAGAAAGATCGATGACACCAACTCCACCAATATTTTGACAGAAGTATTTCTCAGGATCTACTATCCCATCTCTTCTTGTATGACAAAGAGCGTGTCCGCCGGAGTTATAAAATCATTGGATTATTCGCCAACTGTTATTTTAAATCACGGATCTAAAATGGTGGCCTTCACTGAAATTTCCTGGGAATCGTTTAGAAAACATCTACATCTTTTGGAATGTTATTTGAGTAACAACACATTTGGAAGAAGGACAAAATTAAGTCTGCTGGAATCCAATATCGAAATCGATATAGTGAAACATCGAGGTGGACAAATCGTCCGCTTTCGAGATTTAACCAAGCATGAGATGAAGATACACCTGACAAAAGATGAGTTCTACAGTCTAAGTTGTGCTACCGGTCCTGTCACAAGATATCTAAAACAGCTAATATTTTCAAGTGCAATTATAAAAGAGTATCTAACCGATACATTGGATAGGCAACCGTATGTGCCGATTCTGTACGGTCCCGTAGATACGTCCATCTTCAATAGGATACCTCATGAAGTTGACATGTGGAGACAGTTGCACAACTATCAGACTAACTACAGTATAGATGAGCAAGCCCAAGAGGTGAACGAAGAAGGCTCATTCAATAATTGATAAGTGTAGACCCTCGGGTATAAAAGAGCGTGCACCGCGGTTTTGCAAACAGTCGTTTACCAACCTTCGTCATGAACAAACGAGTTTCGTTTTCTAACAAATCGGAAGTAATGGAAGTGAGACGAGGTATAATTGAATTCCAAGCGTTCCGCGGTAACGACGGAAGTTTTATCATAAAAGAGTTAGTAGTTTTAGATATGAACACATCTGTAGTTTATCACTATTTATTCCAACCGCCACTACCGTTTAACAGATTAACTACCAAAGCGAGAGTAACGAACAAGTGGTTGATGAAATACTTTCACAACTTGAGATGGGATGAAGGTTTTGTACACTACAGTATGATGCCGCAAATCATGAATCATTACTGTAAAGAATTTAAAATTATTTACACAAAAGGAGTGGAAAAAGCCAGTTGGATACAGAAGTTTACAAACCACGAAGTGTTAAATGTCCAGGTGGACAGGGATTTCCAATGTCATTTCGGCAACATTTGTATTTCATCGAAAAACTTTAAACATCGTCAATCGCAATGCGCCTTGAAGAACGCTTATCGCTTGAACGCGTATCTCCAACAGAGTGGTGGGGGATGGGAAGGGTATAAAAGCGAGGGGACAACCATGACCGGGCATGAGTATTACTCTAGCCACCGAGCAGTCAACACCTCACACGCAGATTCGCAAGACTAAGAATATTATCAACGAAAAAAGAAGAAGTAAAAAATGGCAACGCAAACATTTTTACAATCGCTTGTCGATCAGTTCAACAAACATTCCAAGTCCACAATCCTACCCACTAAAAGATGTTCGGAATTGAAGGAAGAAAAGCATTACATCATCCACACCATCAAGAAGATGGAAACAACTGTCGGAGACGCCATCAACTGCACGCTGAGTGAAGCGCCCTACTCGCCTGGTGATGAACCGAAGTTTCAAATCTTTCTTCCCAAACGCTTCGTCCAACTTCTGCAGAACGAAGATCTACGCCTCATCCATCCCGGAGCTCTCTACTTGGCGTCCCACGGTCCGAGCGGAAGTAATTCTACAGAGCTCACGCTTCACGTCATGCCTAACGCCAACAGTTAATCTGTAATTTCATATTGTTCTTGTAAACTTTTGTAAAATATTTCTAAATAAATGAATAACAATAAAAAAAATAAAATAAAAAAAAACACATATAAAGCAGCATATCGGTATGTGTTTGTACACATATCGGTATGCTGCCTTATATAAAAAACAATTTCGGGTGACCTTGACCTAGTTTCAAAAACTATATAAATGGAGCAATGTCCGTAAGAATTCGCTCAGTCTACGACTACCTTCAGTGCTGTACACATCTCCGTTGGTGATAGCACAATGTCTCTCAAGATCAAGTGTGCATCATACGATACCTCCACTATTACAACTTTTGAACAGCTCGACAATTTCACTAATGAATTGCGAGTGCTTCTTGCCGGTGGTTATCACTTGAACGTTGACACCTATGTAACAAACAAGAGGATGTTCTCCAAACAGAACTTCTGCGATGAAGAATTGTTCTTTCCCACACAGGCGGCGACAACATCCGCTCCATCTACTCAAACCAATGTCAAATTCCACAAATACTACTAAATGACAAAGCATGACGGCAACAAGGGTTCGCTGTAAAATTTCGCTATAAAACGAGGGATCAACTCCAACAGAATCATCATTTGCTCTCCTACGGTCGCAGCGATAACAACCACTGCCGCCATGTTATACCGAATGATGATTGAATTCAATGGGAAGATCTACGGAAAGGACTATAGAACCGTAGAAGAGATGAGCGCCGATCTCAGTGTATTGACTAGAGAAGGGTTCCAACCAAAACTGATCCTGAAGTTTCCAGAAGTGCACCCGCTATCCACTGAAGAACTCATCGCCATGGCTAGAGCGAACAAGCAGGAACAGAATATTAAGAAAGAACCTAAAGAAGAAGAAGAAGAAAAGGACAAGCCAGCATCATAAATAAAAAAAAAAAAAAACATCTTACATTTGTAAGATGATCTTTTTTAAAACTCCATTTGGATGACCTTGAGATTACCCCCACCACTTTTATTGATCTATAAAACACGCTATCCTACACTGTACAACTTCATTTCTTGCCAACACTTGGAAGCGGCAACATGGAGGAGAAGAACAACGAGGACGCACCGCGCTACTGTTGTGAACAGAAATGCACAGATTTAGGAAGATGGATGGTAGACGGATTAGCTTGTACAAAGTGCGAATTCTTCGGATCCTGTTACTGCAAGTGCAAGACAAAGCAACTACCGCCACCAGAATTGCGAACCTTCAAGATTTATAAATCACGATACTTCCACACTTGCTGTCCCCAGAAGTGTATCAAATTTCATCCGCAAAAACTTGCCACTTGTCGAAAGTGCAATGCATATTATAAAGACGACTTTTGTACATGCATCATAAGTGCGTGCAAGTACAGATCAGATTGGTCTTCTGATCCTGTTGAAGCTTCAGATGTATAGCTGTAGTCACTGACTGCAGCCCTTTTTTAAAATTCCATTTGATTGACCTTGAGATTACCCCCACCACTTTTTTTTACAACATATATTCTACGGATCATTCCATACGCTTCTCATTCTTATTTCATTACTCGCACTGACAACAACATGGATGATAAATTCATTTCCTTTCAACATTTAATTACCAACAGAGAAGAGATGGAAGAACTATTCCAAAACTTACTGACAGTCATTGATAGCTATCCTTTAAGATGGATCAACATCACGGTGCAATATGTCAATCCTACCACAATATTTTCATCCTCGTCATCTTCTCCTGGCACCTCCATGTCTTCATCGTCGCAAAGTGCAGAGGAAGAGGAACAGACTACTAATGGTGTTAAAATTGTTGAATTAAACGACGAGGAACAAGAAATGCAAGCTCTGGTTAAATATAAATTTAATATTTAATTTACAAACAAAGTATTACTATTTTCTACATTGTGTTACAGCTAGCGCTTATCTTCGTACGGCTCCCACAACCTATCCCGACGGCGTTTCGCGGCGAACTGCGATGACCGAAGTTCCCTCGTTCCCCACCCGGGCTTCGCCCCACCACTGTCCTCCCCCCACTCTTTTCTTCGCCCCACCGCTGTCCTCCCCCCACTCTTTTCTTCCCCCACCACGGTACCCCTACCGAATATAGGCGGCCGCCTCACCTCCGCTCGCCATTTGTTCGCCGACTCCCGAACGATGAGCGGCTTTCCTTTAGCGACAAGTACAAATACATTTACCGTAAAGTCGCAACAAGACTTGAAGGATATTTTTGAAACTTTGAGTGACGTAGTCAGCGCTCCCAACAACACCATCACCATGACTGTGGAGATCTCCTACAATTGTCCACAATGCGAGGAGATGGAGAGCGAGGACATCGAACCTGCAGGCGGCACTCCTCCACCTTCCGAGGCTGCACCTTCCGACACAGCTGACGATGAGGTTTAGTCGAAGACAACTGTTTTTTTTTCTTCACCCCCCACCACTCTACAATAAATATGCACTGCATTCGTCTTCGCTTCTCATTTCATCGCCGACTTTCCGACCATCAACACCGCTCCCGTTTTTTCCCCCACCACAAACTAAAAAACACGCACACACAGACATGATGGACGACGTTACGCTCAGATCACGATTGGAGGAGGACAGACTCAGACTGGAGATCAACAGGCTGCAATTGGAAACGGCGAACCAACAAGGCATGGTCCGCCTGCTGCAACTGTTCAAATGCGTACTGTGCATGCTGTGCGTCTACCTCCTTTTCGCCATCACCTTCGGCGTCTACCACTGCGTCAACGGTGCACGACGCTCCAACGCCTCTCTGCACAACAACAACAACGACACTATTTTAATTTAAATTAATTAAAATAAATAAACTAAAAAAAACCCTCCCTCGGCCCGCCGCTCCCGCTCCGATCCGACCCGTCCCGAGTCCCCGCCCCGACTGAGCCCCTCGCGGCTCCGCTTTTTTAAAACTCCCTCCGGATGGCCTTGACCCACTTACAAAACACACCCATCACTGTCATCCACACCTGCCGGTTCGAACCGCTTGGCCTTGAAATGGGCCAGAACCGGCAAAACCCCACTACTAGTGTTTCAAATAAAGTTTCTAAGTTTATTTAGATTGTCCGTTTGGTATTGAAACAATAACGAAACTCAACAAATATTGAAATAAAACACTAAATTTGTATGCATGGGTGTTCAAATTGTTATGAACTATAGGAAAAGGGATAGGGATAATAAACAGGTAATAACCTGTTTGTTAACTATGATACTATAACAAAATTTAATACAGAATGCTATACATATTAAACACCAGTTTAAAAAGAGACAAAATTTAAACATTTTTACCTCCATTATAAATAACAATCTTATTAGAAAAATGGTTTGTGTAAAGAAAATTTTTAACCAAATATAAATATCCCCTCATAAAAACAAAATGTTGAGGATTTAGTTCTTTATAAATAGTGATGTGGACTCATTCACTATGTCGACGACTACCTCAAACTTTACTACAAAAACAGCCGCAGTGAGTGCTTCATAACTCAACGGGGATGAGCTGTTATGAAATGTTGATTTTTATCCTATGTTTTATGTGTGCTGAACTATCTAGATCTAGAATCTGTGAATTTATTCTAAATTTTATAAGTGTTTAGACAGAGGCCAAAAGAGATACCGGCATAAGAACAACCTCGTAATCTCAACACTATCACAATGGGAAGTTGGAGAATTAAGTAGTGATGAAAATCGATTGATGAAACACCAATATGGTGTTATCTGATTTTCACTATAATTTAATTTTTATTTCCAAAGTAACTCGGTTTAATACCATGCTGGAGCAAGGTTTGATCACCAGGTACCTACTCTAATAAATGCAGCGCATTGCGCTGCACGGGCCCCCTAGTAAAATACATATTTACTGTATTATTCTTAACTTCCCTCTACAATTAACATAATTAAAAACCTCATGTACTGATTGAAACACCTACTGTAATCAACTTTGAATAAATATAACTCTTTTCCTTCCATTAATTTGCAAAATATTGGCAAAGGGAGCGGCCGGTCGGTTTCGCGTGTAGGTGTCGCTGCCATCAATTAGATATCACAACTCGTCGGCGGCGAGGTTCAAACGCGCCGACAACGTGGATAAGCGACAAGTTGGTTAAGCGGGGGCGCATGGCACGGAACAACAGTTGCAAAACGATCGCACAGGTGGACCGATTATGCGTTTTTCACTGGCGGTGGAACAGTGAACAATTTTATAATTGTCATAGCTACGCGTTACCAAATATGTAGATACGATCTGTTACCAGAGGTAGAAAAACAAATGTTTTAGTTAAACGATAAATTAAGTATGAAACGTACCTTAACATTCAAAGCCACAAAAATTAGTTAATACCGTACTAACATTAACTTTGCATGATTCAGTAACCATCATAATCTCACCATATTAATGAAACTAGTCTATATATGCTTGATTATCACAAAACTATTTGTTATAGAGTAACGGAATTTCTACTTTACTGTACATGACATATATGATGATAATTTTACGTCACCCCTGGTTCCCAAATGATATTAATTGACATTTAAATATTTCATATTTATACGAGTATTACTGCAGTATACTTTAAAAATTTATCAACCATAAACTACTTTGCGAAAAACAAACATAGGATAACAATTGGACTCACACTTTGGCACTGACATGCCACAACATCCGACAGGAGTCAAGCGGACAAGTGGTTTTGATTTAGCACCAGTTGACCCCCGTAATTTCGATTTATCGCCACGGAGTGATTAGTTTTCGACTTTGACGTGCCGCCGCCCCGCCCCCTTGTTGGCGCTTATTGACTTGTGTTGCGCCCGTCATCGTCACCGTCAACGCCGACACCAACACACCGCTGACATATCTGGGGCTCGCTAAGGCACCGGAAAAGGTGCCACCCACGGGCGCTGGAATGAAAGTCACAGCAAACTCGCATAATCATAAGAAATTTCATTGGAAAGTGATGTGTAAAACTGCGATGTATCAAAGTTTCTCGTTCTCTATGCTTGTTTTTTTTACTACCGGTGTTCTCAAAAAAATTTATAAACCTTTTTTGTTGGGAACGGATGTTTGCAACAAAAGTTTCAATAACATTTCTTTGAGCGTCTTTCTTTTGTTACCAACATTTCCCCGCTACCACTCACGGCATTTATTTGAGATCTAAGGATGTTGAACGATTCACCGACTTTCGTTGGTACGCGTTTCCAATAAAAATCTTGTTGGAAAACACGTGTTGCAAACACATGATGGTAAGGTCATATTTGTGGTAAGGTCATAAGGGATATTTGTGCAATTTTCTTAAAAGTGGCAAACAAATATTGGCAATACGTGTTTGCAACCCGGTGTAAACGCGTCTTTATAGGCTTACCACACCGAGTATTTAGTTTATAAATTCCGTTGGGTTTGCAAATAAACAGTTTTAAAAGTATGGTAATGGGTTTAGATTTGATCGTGCTGCTACATTAAGAGAACTTCTTCAACGAAGCTCTCCCAAATCAATGAGTTCGCGCCTTCATTGAGGAGGGGCTTGAGTCGTCCGCATTTCTTTTGTCAAGATGTCTTGTTTGTACGCCTTGTGTCAAGGACAAGTTCGTATGTATTTCTCTCGACGAGACGCTAGTACACTACTATAAGGGACCGGTTTATACAAACACATTTTCTACAGCAGAGTTCATAGTGGTTATATGTAGTTTAATTTCAATTGCAAATACGCAGTCCGTTTTAAGTGACATTAAAGACCTCGACACACATAAAATTCATTATTTGTATTGCTGATTGTGTGAATTTTTTTTATAACAGATGTTGATGGTGATACAAGTTTTGTCCATTTTTTCAACGTCTGGGACATTCTTTTATATATTTTTGGTACAAAGAATCCTAACGCAATTGAGTTTAAACCTAAGTTGTTTTGAGTAAACATTTTTAACGTAGGCCTATGCAAAGAAGGTCAAGAGACATGCTTGTTCACGGTTTTATCGGTGGACATTGAGAATAATTTGTGCTGGTTTCGGTACGTCGTCGTCGTGACGAAAATTAATACTGAACCGTCAAAGGGCTGCACATCACAATCGAGAAACACGCAGCTAAGCATATCAGAGGATTTGGACGGCTAAGATGAAGAAGTGTTCTGCAACACGAAAGTGTAACTCAGTCAGGAATTTAAGATGAAATATTTCCTAACCTATCCCTCTAGAGAGGCAGTGAGGAGGTGGTGTTACCTGCTTCATGTTGAGGCTCTTCTCCGCGGACACCCCGTCCAGCTCCAGCCTCGCCCTCATCGCCTGCGCCGCGCTCTGCTCCTCGTAGCTAAGCTCCCCCGTCTGCAGCCGCCTGCGTTCCTCCGAGTTGGCCATCTCCTTCTCCGCGCTGAACTGGTCGGTCACCACCTTCATGCGCTTCTTCTCGAACTTCTGCACCACGGACGACTCAGTGGTGGTGGCCGACGCGGCGGCGGATGTGACCGGAAGTATCATCGGAGCGTTACCGGGCCCGTTCACATCCGGAGTGTCCGGGAAGGTTACTATAGGCTCTCCGTTGCTCTCGCCCCCTCCGCCGTCGTCCATTTCCACCAGGTCTTCCACCGACTTCCGGAGCGAGTTGAAGTTGACACTCGAGATGTTCTTCATCTCCGAGATGGAGCTCTTCAGCTCCGTCAGGTCTGACTTCATGGAGGACGCCTTCATCTCGGAGGACATGTGGTGGACCCGCTGCGTCGACGAGGAGCTGGATGTGGACACGGAAGTCTTGGCCACCCGGGAGGACGAGTTGGACAGCATCTGCAACAAGAGGTGGTGGTTAGCGGTTGGAGCCACGCCACGATAGGAATAGCAGACTGGTCATGCGCCTAAACGGCTGTACACTCAGCACACCTACTGCTGGTCCCAACACCTACAGCCGCGAGCTCAGTCAGGGGGAGAGAATGGGAAGTGATTCACAGAACAAGAGAAAAATACATGATTTGTGTTTATTTCATGTTTCTAGCACCTAACGTCTCAAAATGTTAGCAGAAGTTTACACTACTCATAAGAATCAGACCCAGTTCCACAAGATAAAGTGTAACTAATTTTATACATTGAAAATGGTCATTATATAAAACTCCCATTTCACTAAAAACAAATGTGTAAACTTTCTATGAGTTCCAACTGTGTATTGTAAAACTTAGATTTAAAGTAACCATTTAAGTTTATCTTGTGCGCGCGCGGTACAATACCCCACACGGCAATGACAAATATTTTGAACGACTCGACGACGTATGACAAGTATATTTTGGGTGAGTGGGTCGCAGTAGATGGCGTATGACGACCGAGGCCGCAGCCGAGGCCGTGCCGCGTGCCTGGCCACCGTCGGAGCCAGACCATGTCGCACGGCCGACACCCGTGGTCCTGTACCTGCGATGCGGTTGTACCGTTTGCTTTCAATTCACCTCGCATGACCAAGTAAACTTCGCCAGCAGAGGACAACAGTCTTCCCGAGGGAAACAATGAAATTTACTCCCGACATACTTCCAACCCTACCAACACAATATTCAGTCACCCCCCCCCCCCCTAAAATTGTTGGCCATCTAGCTTCGAAACTTATAACGACAATTTTTGCCGGCTTATGATCAGCTGGCGATTTATAAACACTTTAGTAGCGACAGCGTTGCCTTTTTTCATTGCACTGTGTTGCCAGATTGTCAATGTTATTCTTATAAATTTACTTTATCTCCCTAGAGAGGTAAAGTAAAACTTTTTCCCACTTTACAAATAGTAAAGGTTGATTTAACATAAAAGATGGAGAAATATATTTTTGAAACCCTTTTAAAACTTTACACCACAACGTAATTTTCCCCCTAACTAAGTATTAATAACCTTCCAAAAAATGTACATTATTCCAGTTTATTTTATTATTGACAAGGATATGTAATAAGTGACCCCAGCAGAAACTAACTCTAGAAACTTGCTCATAAGGTCTTAAATTTATTCAATTAAGTTTCCAAATAAAATAACTAAAAATATTTTAAAGGCGATGTATTGATATTTAAACTGAGAAGCTAAATAAACGAATGAGTAGGATTTTAAAGTAAAAAAAGCATAAGCTCACAGCTATAACAACTTCTTTCGAAATGAAAATATTATTTAAGAATGAAAACGTAAGTAAAGTGTGTGTGCCGTGCCATGCAGTGCGTATTTCAGTACTGGATTAGATTATAATCTATGGACTGTTTCATATTCACGCAAAAAGATGCACTTAGCCAAAATAAGCCACAAGATAAGCAATAACAGTAACTATTTTCGTGGTTAGCCTACAAAACAAATTTACATTTTCAAGTCAAAATACTATAATTCGTGCAAATTAATATTGAGCAATAAAAATGATTCAGTCCACTTTTGAAAATGATTAATTCACGGTATTTTTAAGGGCTACTTGTCCCTACAGTTGCGAGTTAAATGTTTGGCTTGGTGGTCGCTTGGCAGTGTCTCAAAGGAACTTCTCTTACGTTGGTAACATTGAAACCGTCTCGAAATAAACAGGTGTACCAACTCATAACAACACTTCCAACAGATTCTCATTTTTCTTTCTTCTTGTTAGTGTTTGGTTGGAAATAGGAGCTCAAAAATGTTTGGAAACAAAACTTCATAGTAGTTTGCCAACCGTGTACAAATATGTGAAATAATTTTTAAACTAAAATTCGCCTCTATTCAAAATTCGACAAAAATTTCAATTGATTTGGACCCAATTAGTTTTAAAAGATTTTACAAATGAAACATCAGTTCTTCCTGTTTTACTAGCATTTGTTATTACAACAGATGTAAAAATTGAATGATTTTTGTCTATAATTTATAATTTGCAACTTAACAGTATTCAACGAGTAAATTTTATGAATAAATTACAATAACGAAAATAAATGAAAACATATCAGACAAAGAGAAGACTCAGTAGTCTTACTCAAATGGAAGAAAATCAGTAAATTTGATTAAATACATAACCGCCCTTCGTGAGACCACCATTGAAATTTTAAAGCCTGCAAGGCGTAGAGTTTATGGCCAATGCAAATTATAATGGACATCTGCTGAGATACTTCTAGATCTTTCTCGATCTATGCAGATCTTTCTATGGTATGCACGATTTTTCATGCGATGCACGTAAGCTGAAAAGAAGGAAAGGTTAGGTTTAGGCACGACTATAGGTAATTTGAATTAGATAATTTTAGCTATGTACGATTTGTAGTAGATTTTTGTACACTTTCAACATTACTTAATACCAAGTTTTATACCTTCAATTAAATAACCCGGCAAAAATAAGCAATTGCAGTATTCTGTAGTCTAAAGAATCTATATACATTTGATACTCTGGGGGGTTTTTTTTATTAGAACTCCTCCTACAATTTTCAGCCGATTTTAAGTTTTTGTTGTCATTCGATAGGGCTTGGTCTTTATGGTTGTTTCCACTAAAAACTATGAGAGTCTTAATGTAAAGGAGATATTCATAGTTAAAATTTGAAACTTTCCCATTAGAATAACATTGGGATTATGTTGAACATTTTAAACATCTTTAATGTATAACTGTAAATAATGGTTTAGTTTTGGTTTATTAATGATTATCACAATAATGGATTGGTCGACTGTAATTGATTTAGAATTAAACGTAACATGTTCACTCCCTGTTCAAAATGAATTTGTAGCCGAAAACAGAATGTCACTTCCCCCCACAAGGAAAATTCCCTTCTTTTCGTCCTGCGGTCCCCAATTTTCTTCACAATCAAACGTTATTATAATTTCTGAGTAGTTAATAGTGTTTCTGCGGGTCGTGTTACTTATATCCTATCTCAAGTAACACGCGTGTCTTTTTACATCTTAAATGTCAAAATAAAATTATTTACACACGAAAAACGCAAAAATTGGTATAAAGTGACACGAGCCATTAAACGAAAAAATTCGAAATTAAACGACATAAAGATAGGTAATAATTTTCAGTGAGTGTGAATTTAATGCACATTTCGAATACACATTAATTTTTTGGGCTTTAGCAGTGACACGTGATATTCAAAATTAAATTTATCGATTTCAAACAACAAGTACACCTAGTACTGTATATTTAATTTAATTAAATGATATAGAATAAAGATTGAAATATTGACTGGAAAATGTGTCGAATTTCTAATCCTCCCAGATGAAAGTTATATAATAACATTATTTATAAACTGAAACAACCATAAAAATTTTACAAAGTGTATTCATATCTATTAATATTTGTAAAATATCGGCACACTCACATGCATGCCGAATACACTCAAGGCCCAAGAATTGTCGCGATCGCCAGAGCTGCCCATCTCTAAATCGAAACAGTGTACAGGCGTTGAAGATTAAAAAATAAATTTGTAGAGATAAAAAGTAAAATTTAACTCTACCACTTCAGTTTATTTTTGGTGCCGCTAATAATAACTATAATGTAAAGTTATGTAATTTGACACAATTAGACTGTGACTCATTAGACTCCAATATGTCAAGTCTAGCTTTACTTGGAGTGTCGGTGCGAAGGGAACTTTGCTGTGATAATCCTATTGCTAGAATTTGGTTTCTCGTTGATTATTATTATTAAACAATTGAAATTACGCGGTGAGATTAAATGGACAGTGTATGGAAAAATAATAAAGTTGAATGGCAGGTAACTTTGCTGCTTTTAATAATGAGGGGCACTTTGGCAATTAAAAATAATTTCAAATTCTTAGAAATTCACAGAAAATTTTAATAGGCTAAATATTTTAAGAATACCCGCTACCACAAAAATTAATACTCTTTTACATAACACTGTATCAATATCGACTGTTTTCGACGAATCATGCTTTTGATGTCTAGGATTAAAAATTTTAGGCCCTATAACATCTCACTGGAAGCCAATGAAAACTGATAGCTGTGAAGTGGTTGCCGAGCAACCGGAAACACATTGCAACCCTCTTAGTAAGTTAATTTTTAAGTTTTGTTCGTTATAAACAAAAAATGTATTCTTTTCATTGGTATAGAATTTATTTCATAATTAAATAACAATGAACGGTAATAAATTGGACTCAGAAGTAGCAATGTACACACACAGATGTATACAATGAGCGCATTCACAAGCATCCACCGCAAAGATTTTTGTTTACGTTTTTGCCTATCACGAGTCAAAACCCACATATATAAAGTGTCTGGAATTGGTCAAGTGATAGGCAAAAACGTAAAAAATCTCTTTGCGGTGGATGCTAATGAACGCGCTCATTGGCTGAAGGTAAGATTCAACTCATGTTGTTTGTGGTATGGTAGCCTAATATTACTACAAAAACGGTACGTAACTCAAGACTAAAACAACAACAGGCACATAGGAAACTAGAGAAAACCTATCTTAGACATTAGAGGCCGGCCGCACACTGCATCGAACGCGACACGACACGACACGACAATTTCTGTTTTGTTTTGTTCTGTTCTGTTCTGTTTTGTCGGATGCGCGAAAAAAACGTCGTCCGACACGACAAAACACAACGGCTTCCGACGACCGTTTCTGGAGAGGGAGAGGGTGGAAGGAAGTCACGTGATTCGCAACGCATGCGCAGAGTTGGATTCTCTAATTTTGTCTAATAGCGTTTTGTCATAAAACAAAATTTTCAGTACCTTCGCCAGACGAGGAAAAAACGCTTTAAGGCGTTTTATCGTCGTGTAGTGTTTTGTTCGATGTAGTATGCGTCAGCTCCATTTAAACTCATACAAACTGAGCCGTATAAAACGCCTTCCGTCAAAATGTCTTGTCGTGTCGTGTCGCGTTCGATGCAGTGTGCGGCAGGCCTAAAAACAACAAATAAGAAAGCGAACGCTTACCAACTGAGACTACAGGCTGGTAGCCACATTGCACTCACTGAATTTACACGATGTACAACAAGCGGTTTCGCAAAAGTGACTGAACAGCTCGTAGCCGAACATAAACAAGTCAGTCACATTCCAGGAACCGAGATAAGCCCTAGCACGCGAGGTTTCTTATGACGGATTCCGAGTAAAAGCTGCACCGCGGACACTTATAAACAAGACCTTTGGCAATTAATTGATAAGCGGCTATTGCAGGCGAAGGCGTGGACGGCGGCCAACGATTATTTAGAATCGCAGAACCCTCTGATGACTCACCGCTACAGCGTCTGGTGCGCGGTGAGGACCTTGGACCGTGAGTGGAGCTTGGCGCGGCCGCCGCGCCAGACAGGTCGAAAGAATAACAAAAACATAATACCATTGACATAATATACAATACGAGTATAAGTCACAGGACTATTGGTCTGCATAAACAAGCAGATTTCACACCATGTCACTGTAGTAATGTTAAAAGAATTATTTCAATAGGGCCTCAACATGCTCCTTTGAGCTTTCAGTGATGTATATAATCTACAACTACGTTCAAATGTATATGTAATTGCTGAACTGCCTAAAAATATCTATAATGTTCGTATGCAACATCGCATTGCTTAAATTTATGGTAAACAGAGAAATTTGTATTATGAGAGGAATATACAGCACAGTGCGTACTTTCATAAAATAATGAAATCTACGGAGTAATTCGCTCTATGGTTAAGACTCCGTCCACCCCTCAAACACCACGCATTTTGAAAGATCTCTTTCATTCCTTTTCAGAGGTCACAAGACTGCCTTACGTTGAAAAATTAAACTATAAGCGCCCCTTTTGTCTTGGAGAGTTAAAATCCCCCCATGACATTGTTTCACATAAAATGACCGAGCAGCCAGAAAGCTAGACAAAAACATCCATAAATTGCAAGTGTTTATTATTTATACTAACGCAGGAGAGTTTCCATCGGACAACACTGTTTCAACATTTCAAAATTATTAAACAACGTCCCTCTTTTGATTTTTTTCCTACAATTTTTTTTTATTTTTATAAAATTTTAAATTAGAAACTACACGGTATGCAAAAACACAGTGAGAGACAAACTCCAATTCACCCGCTGCTATAAGCATCACTGAAAGCCCATCGCCGTTGGAGAAAATCATCATATTAAAAAAGGCTTTGGTGATACAGTACATCAAGGCGTTTGAAACCCCCCCCCCCTATTTTCCTGTATTGATTTATGTAAAAACAATGAACAGAAAAAGGAGCTTTTTGAGACTATTTATACAAAAGTTATAGTAGGCCTACCGCACTGTATCTCTCTAGTCAATGCGTAACTATGTGGCCCAACTATATTTGTAGATCATTGGTAAGGTCAATTGTTCATTATAATTTCTCGATTCCTTGTGTTTTACGCAGGATCGCACTGTTTCACGTTGTGAACTGTCAAGATCCTCTACCCCTACCCTTTAATGAAGTGATGTAATCTATACTGGTACTGTATCTGTATCTTATCTGTACCTGCTGCGCCGAGGAGCTGGCGGTGTTCTTGGTCTGCATGGAGCCGACGGAGTTCTTCTTCTGGAAGTTCTCCATGACGGATGCCATCTTGGGTGTGACGTCACCATTCTCCGCGCCCTCCACCGGGAAATCCGACATCTGGAACACACCAACCATCGTCAACGTCATGATCTGCTCACTGACACTGTCATACCACACAGTTTGGAAGATTTGGGAAGGCCTCTTTCAAGAAAATCATTATAGAAGCCAACCAACTCGTTTAACTGTAGTTCTTTCTTATATAAAATAGTTCTTTATACGCTCTAAAATTAAAACTTATACACGAATGTTTTGGTAATTTCAACCCAACAAGAATATCGGTATTCATAATATTATGAGGCAGATACTTATTCGCATTATTTAATTTCTTTTAAACGGCAACAACTATATAACAGTTTCTGTTCCTGTTCAAGAGCAGCTAAACAATGTAGTGGTGTCCTCGGTTCAAAAGTGATGGGATTGTACAAAACCAAATTTTTGTGTTAATGTTTAGCTTTCACTACAAAATCCCATTCGATAGCTTGAGTTCTAGATTAACTGCATCAATTCTCCATTAAAAAACAAAATTACTTAATTTATTTTTAGTTTTTTTTTGTAACTTAAATGATCCTTGGTTTTTAAAACTACAACAAAAAGCTGTGAAATGTATAATTCCAAAGTGACTGAGATAGGTTAGAGTATACATGTATAATAAATAGTTGACTCAATAAAAAATCTTGCATGAATAATACTTAAATAAAAAATACCAACGTTTGCTGGGATAGGTCAATAATTAGCATGAAGATTTAGGAACGACATTATCATAGCTCCGGAGCAGGATGATAAAGTGCAACAATGTATTGGCACCAACCAATTGTTGCATGTACATACGTATTTGTTTACTGAGGAGAAGAACTAACACCATAAACAACGTTTGAAGGTCTGACCAACATGGCGGCGATCGTGGGCTTGTTATATGCAGTGCATTTAAAACGAGGAGGGGCTATAAGTTTATCATAGACATGGAATATTTTAACTGTCACTTAGTATGAATGAACTACTTCCCTACTTGGGAACTACAACTTTATTATTACTGGTGAACTTTTTCGTGTTTTTTCACTTTTTAAAAAATTTTATAAGTTTTCCAAGCAAGAGTTTTACATGAACTACAACATTATAAAATAAGGTAAGCAAAGTTAATATATTAGAAAATATTTGCATGACCATTGTCTTAACTAGTTTTATTTTTTAAATCCAAAATAATTTCATCTGAATCTTAATAATTGTTGTCCAGCTTTATTATAAAAATCAAAACAATTTAATATTAATCTTAATAATTGTTATGACCGCACGCATTTTATTGTGAGATAAAATTTATCGTTGTGCACACGACTATTGCTAAATCTTTGAAAATCGCATATTGAAGCGATATAAATTACAGAATTTAAACGGGAACTACGGAAAACTTACAATAATTGTTTCAACAAAATCTGGATAATTTCTGTGTGATTAACTTTTAGTAATAACTATAATAAAAAATATTACAGCACAAATAATAATGAGGTTGAAAAAGCGATGGAACAAATGTTGATAAAAAATTTTAATTTCATTTGAGTATATGCTGTTTCTGCTTGGAATAGGCCTACGCGGTTAAAAGTGATTTGGAGTTATTATAAAATTATAGCTTGTTAAAATTCTATATGGGCAACGGTTCAATTCATTTTTATTTGTTTAGTTTTAAAGAAAATGTTTTTAAGGAATTTTCCATCGATCTTTCCTCTTTTAATCGAATGCACACTTAACTTATGTACGAGGAATATGTTTTGCAGTATAGTGCCAATTAAAACTACCTAAAATAAACCGTTGCAACGATTGGTTATCATATTTCGGGGAGAAGCAGATCACATATAACTAATACAAATACAAGAGGCGAAAACTCTAAGGATAAATCACACTTTAAGTGCGTTTTAGCGAATTTCCCTATAGGGAATACGCTGTTACGGTAGTAGCCATGGTAAGACCTAAGCCCGGGACCATGTTACTTTTTCATTTCGAGGTCCCCAGAAGCCAAAAACACCGTTCGTTCATTTTCATATATATGTATATATATATATATATATATATATATATATATATATATATATATATATATATATATATATATATATATATATGTGTCCGTGGTACTGATAACTTTTGAAGGGGACCTCTGATTTTGATGAAATTTGGTATGAAGGTGTAAGACTGGGTCTATTTTCATGAGTTCGCAAACCAGCATGATCGGGTTATGGGAACGGAGTTTTATGGGGTTTCAAAAGGGTCAAAAATGGGTTTTTTGCATTTTTGGAGCATAATTTTCAAAATTCAAGAATTTTAACTAAAACCACTTAAAAGAGCTTTAAAAAACAAACAATTTAGTATTTTGAATTTTTAACTTGGCTTAACAGGTTACGGAGAAAAGCCAAAAATAGGTTTTCCATGTTAATCTTATGGGAAATCAACAAAACCCTGTATCTCGCTTATTTATTGGAATAACTTGATAAAATTTGGTATGTACATTCACTTGGTAGGGTTCAACTGATATTTGCTTACAACACCCACATGGCGGCAAACCTACGTACTCACCCCTATGGGGTTTATGGGGAAAATGAAAAGAACACCATAACTTGATAATATTTGGTATGTACATTCACTTGGTAGGATTTAACTGATATTTGCTTACAACACCCATATGGCCTAACCTACATACTCACCCCCATGGGGTTTATGGGGAAAATTAAAAAGTGCCGAATATTGATACAGTTTGACATTTACCTAACGTAACTCTTACATTTCCTAACAAAACTAACATTTTCTAACAACATCCCAAGGCAGCAAACCTACATTCCCATTCCTATGGTGTTTATGGGGAAAATACAATATCTCAAGATCGTTTGGAAATTCGCTGAGTACGCAGGTCTGCTGCGACGGGGGTATTTACTTTTATTATAAAATATAAAGACTGATACTCATGTTGTAAACAGTTATGTAATAAATGTAAACTTACAGAAGGAGTGCCATGCACAGTATTGTTTCTTGACATGTAAAATTTCAGTATTACCATGTATTACACAATATCACGGATTAGAAGTATAATTTTTTTCAAATAATAGCAATTTTCTTAATTTAATAATGCGACCTGACATTTGTTAAAATATGTGATATGTAAAAATCTTGAAATGAAATACATATAACCAAGTTAAATCATAACAATAATCAAACAATTGATAACACGTGGATATTGTGTAATAGACTCTACCAAGGCCATACCTGGCTGAGGCGGAGATGCGTTTATACGTACAGTATACAACACCGACAGTACCTCACGACATAACCTCAACCACAAATTCAATCAAGACTCGGTGATTCTCTTACCTCCGACGTGCTATCACATTAAACTGACACACAAAACCTCCGACACTAAACAGAAAAACCACAGAAACACCGCCGACTAGGAGGGATTTCCGAATCGGAAAAACGACTGCTAGCCGCCTAACACAGATTGGAACTGCGTGGAGCCGGGTACCGTATCGTGTCGTGGGTCTGGTCAAGGACACACAGACAGACAGCCGCCTACTGTGACTGTGACCAGCCACTTCCGGTTCCGCCACCAGCCTCAGGTGGCTGCGATAACAGCCTCTTATCACACACAGATAGCCAACTACTATGATCAGCCACTTCCGGTTCCGCCAACGTACTCAGGTGGCTGCGATAACAGCCTCTTATCACACACAGATAGCCACCTACTATGATCAGCCACTTCCAGTTCCGCCACCGACATCAGGTAGCTGCGATAACAGCCTCTTATCACACACAGATAGCCACCTACTATGATCAGCCACTTCCAGTTCCGCCACCATATACTCAGGTGGCTGCGATAACAGCGTCTTATCACACACAGTTAGCCACCTACTATGATCAGAAACTTCCAGTTCCGCCACCATATACTCAGGTGGCTGCGATAACAGCCTCTTATCACACACAGATAGCACCCTACTAAGATAAGCCACTTCCGGTTCCGCCACCGGCCTTAGGTAGCTGCGATAACAGCTTCTTATCACACACAGATAGCACCCTACTAAGATAAGCCACTTCCGGTTCCGCCACCGGCCTCAGGTAGCTGCGATAACAGCCTCTTATCACACACAGATAGCACCCTACTATGATCAGCCACTTCCGGTTCCGCCACCGGCCTCAGGTAGCTGCGATAACAGCCTCTTATCACACACAGATAGCACCCTACTATGATCAGCCACTTCCGGTTCCGCCACCGGCCTCAGGTAGCTGCGATAACAGCCTCTTATCACACACAGATAGCCACCGACTATGATCAGCCACTTCCGGTTCCGCCACCGTCCTCAGGTAGCTGCGACAACAGCCTATTATCACACACAGTTATCCGCCTACTTTGACTGTGACCGGCCACTTCCGGTTCCACCTCTCTATTCAGGTGGCTGCGATAACAGCCTCTTATCACACACAGATAGCACCCTACTATGATCAGCCACTTCCGGTTCCGCCACCGGCCTCAGGTAGCTGCGATAACAGCCTCTTATCACACACAGATAGCACCCTACTATGATCAGCCACTTCCGGTTCCGCCACCGGCCTCAGGTGGCTGCGATAACAGCCTCTTATCACACACAGATAGCACCCTACTATGATCAGCCACTTCCGGTTCCGCCAATGTACTCAGGTAGCTGCGATAACAGCCTCTTATCACACACAGATAGCACCCTACTATGATCAGCCACTTCTGGTTCCGCCACCGGCCTCAGGTAGCTGCGATAACAGCCTCTTATCACACACAGATAGCACCCTACTATGATCAGCCACTTCCGGTTCCGCCACCGGCCTCAGGTAGCTGCGATAACAGCCTCTTATCACACACAGATAGCCACCGACTATGATCAGCCACTTCCGGTTCCGCCACCGTCCTCAGGTAGCTGCGATAACAGCCTATTATCACACACAGTTATCCGCCTACTGTGACTGTGACCGGCCACTTCCGGTTCTACCTCTCTCATCAGGTGGCTGCGATAACAGCCTCTTATCACACACAGATAGCCATCTACTATGATCAGCCATTTCCTGTTCCGTCACCGTCCTCAGGTGGCTGCGATAACAGCCTCTTATCACACACAGATAGCACCCTACTATGATCAGCCACTTCCGGTTCCGCCAATGTACTCAGGTAGCTGCGATAACAGCCTCTTATAACACAGATAGCACCCTACTATGATCAGCCACTTCTGGTTCCGCCACCGGCCTCAGGTAGCTGCGATAACAGCCTCTTATCACACACAGATAGCACCCTACTATGATCAGCCACTTCCGGTTCCGCCAACGTACTCAGGTAGCTGCGATAACAGCCTCTTCACACATAGATAGCACCCTACTATGATCAGCCACTTCCGGTTCCGCCAACGTACTCAGGTAGCTGCGATAACAGCCTCTTATCACACACAGATAGCACACTACTATGATCAGCCACTTCCGGTTCCGCCACCGGCCTCAGGTAGCTGCGATAACAGCCTCTTATCACACACAGATAGCACCCTACTATGATCAGCCACTTCCGGTTCCGCCACCGGCCTCAGGTGGCTGCGAAAACAGCCTCTTATCACACACAGATAGCCACCGACTATGATCAGCCACTTCCGGTTCCGCCACCGGCCTCAGGTGGCTGCGATAACAGCCTCTTATCACACACAGATAGCCACCGACTATGATCAGCCACTTCCGGTTCCGCCACCGGCCTCAGGTAGCTGCGATAACAGCCTCTTATCACATACAGATAGCACCCTACTATGATCAGCCACTTCCGGTTCCGCCACCGGCCTCAGGTGGCTGCGATAACAGCCTCTTATCACACACAGATAGCCACCGACTATGATCAGCCACTTCCGGTTCCGCCACCGGCCTCAGGTGGCTGCGATAACAGCCTCTTATCACACACAGATAGCCACCGACTATGATCAGCCACTTCCGGTTCCGCCACCGTCCTCAGGTGGCTGCGATAACAGCCTCTTATCACACACAGATAGCACCCGACTATGATCAGCCACTTCCGGTTCCGCCACCGGCCTCAGGTAGCTGCGATAACAGCCTCTTATCACACACAGATAGCCACCGACTATGATCAGCCACTTCCGGTTCCGCCACCGTCCTCAGGTAACTGCGATAACAGCCTCTTATCACTCACTGTTATCCGCCTACTGTGACTGTGACCGGCCACTTCCGGTTCTACCTCTCTCCTCAGGTGGCTGCGATAACAGCCTCTTATCACACACTGCCGCTACTCCCATACGCTCAGTTGTTACCATGTGTTATGCAACGGAGAAGAACGCCGTTCGGAATATGTGTACCATCATCTCCTCATCTCATGATTATTACCACATGTATTGCAACTTCAACTTCCCTGACATATAAGTTTAGAAGCAAATATAAATACTGTGATTGAAGTCGATTTGAAAACTGTTTGCCATGTTGGATTAGTGCTTAATTTTGTTGATTCAATGAAAATTGCACCTCTTAATTGCCCTTAGCAAAAAGTACGTACAAACTGCGTTTCGACTCAGAAAACTAGTTTTGAGTATATAATAATATTTGCAATCAGATACTCCAAAAATCTGTTTTAATGTATTCTGTATTCTTATTTCTATTGATGACACAGCCTCCCATAACTCGTCCCACAGTTCTAGATGCGACAAACGAAAACCGGGAGGAGCAGGACAAATGCACATATGCGTAAATGATCTATGGTTTCTTTAAGCGTCCAAGTAGATCACAATCAAAAGAAGTCTCGAGGATAACAAAACTATAAATAACGCCAGTTATGGCGGCGCAGAGGACGCCCCCTCAACCTCGGCGGCGGTGTACGAAACAATGACTACCGTGGGCTCACGTTCACACAACACACAGCACACAACGCGGCTTGGGCGAGGAAACAATCCGGAGTAATCAGTTGTTTTGACGCTTTCAGTGCAAACAGTATAAAATCCCAGATTCACCGGATCTACATATTTAGGTCGGCAAGATTGACATTTATTTTTTATGTGATTTGACCGGATTTAACCCTACTACGGAATCTATTCACAATCTTTGAATAATTTCTTAAATATAGCATGAACTACAGTATTTGATTCAAATGTTTTAGGGAAATTTTTCAAATTATATAGCAATTACAAAAAAATAGTAGTAGTCAAACGTGATATCACTAAATCCAGTAAATGAGCCATTGAAAAAGTGTGAGTAAAGAAAAATTTAATATTTTTTATCCCTCGCAGTATGGCGAACAATTTTTATTCATTAGTAATGTCAATGATTTTAACAGTATCTTATAAAATAATCTACTGTAGTAGTTAATTTGTATACAAATGAGAATAGGAGCAAATACATCAAATTAATGAACCTAAGAAAAATACGAGGCAATGAGATTGAGGGTAAGAGATTTTATGGTGGTTTTAGCGATGTATCAAATCATCGGGTTATGGTGATCGCAAGTTAAAATTGGGAGCTATTATCGCTAAACACATCTAAAGGCCTGATAGTAAACTATTTCTGTGTACACAACCCGACCATACAGACGATGACACAACAATCTCATGATGTAATACTACCAACTACAGTATGTCTGTGTTTTAGATGCTCATATGAGACGTTATCGACAGATAAAAAGGAGAACTAGGCTATGATAAAATTTACTACCAAGTAGGCCTACGACATGTTTCCAGCGTAATTTCGTATTACAAACTTTCATTGTTATATTTTTGTCTCACCCGATGTTTTCCAATACGTTTTACTATTGTAAATGGGAAAAGTAACAATAATCTCAAATGGTTTTAAATTGTTTTGAACTAAAATTGAACCAACGTTTCAATTACTTTATAGTATACCGGGTTGACTCTTGGGTTGTAACTCACTTTTGCTATAGTAGTATCATGGTAATCACGCTATTTTACAACCAACTTTTCACAGTTAACAGTTTTCTATAAAAAAAAAGAATGCTTAAAATTAGTGTTCTTCATTATTGTTTGCCTTGTGACAGCTGTAAAAAAATGTTTGGCTTTTTTATTCTTTGTTTACTTTATGTTGTTATTTTGTTGCATTAACAGCAGCTCTTAAGATAATGCCAATGTTAAAATTTACAATTTTGAAACTTAATTTTCGACAGAGGTTAGGGTGGTTTCTAAATTTATTCTTGGGTTAAAACACTCTAGGTGCAATATTTAAGCAAAATCTACCCGCTAAATTTCGAAATCATGGAAACTTTATCGCCACAGACACTCCTCGTATGCTATAGAATAGGATATAATCCATAGCATTTATCAAAGTGTTATTGGACTAAATAAATATTTTACCACGATAAAATAACTTATTTTTATTTGTCGGTTTAGACAATATATTTATAAAACCACGAGGATTGTTGTTGGGACTGCCGACTGACCTGGCCACACACTCCATAGCTGATGATCTTGAGCCTGACGGTCTTGTCGACCGTGACGGTGGTCACCACCTGGTGTCTGGCGCTGGCGTCGCTGAAGAAAGGTTTGCCCATGACTGCTGCTGAGGAACACCCGCGATATATGCTGATGGCCCGCGGGCGCAGCGTTAGCTCATGGCTGACTCACCGCGGCACTATCAGCACTATCAGGCTGGCCATCGCACTATCAGTGGTGCCAATCACACGCAGTTCTACCACTACTTCGCACCCGTCGATCAGCTGATTCAGATATAGGCCTATTGGCTGTGATATGACGTCACATTAACAGGTGTTCTTCTTGGAATTGTTTTGCTGTTTGGAGTCGTGCGGATTTTTTTAGGGGTTGGACTCGAATTTCAGCTCTAAACCCGCTTTATTAGGATTATATTTCATTGCAGTCGGTTATTATGAATCAATCTGTATTTCCGAGAAAATCGCCAATAGCATTTTGATTCATTCTTTTTACGTACATAGCTAGTAAGCACTAATACATTAATTATTACGTAATAAAACGTTGAATGTTGGAACTTGCTGATTCTATGTTACGCGTCAGTTAACTAGAAATAAATTATGGGTTTTTATTAATGCCATAAAACAGAAAACGTTCAAATATTACAGCCACTAAATCTAATTTTAACAGTTTTTAGCTTCAATAACATTTTAATTGACCATAAACCCTGGCATTGATCGTAAAATGCAAATTGTAATTACGATATATTAATTATGTAGTAAAAATTGAACTTTATTATTTACATCACTCAAACATTATTGGTGAAGAAAATTATAGCTCTTAAAATGTCTTTAATAGCCTATAGAAACACAGTAGGCCTACCTTGTCACTGAAGTGACCAGTACTGACCAGTGAATGGGGAAGTACCTATACATCATTTGGTTTTGTCAAAAATGTTGCAAACTAATTTACAATAGTACCTATAATCAGAGTTCCCTATACTTATTGTTCTCTAGGTTAAGAATATTAAAATCATTGAATTGATCAAAAGTTAATTTACTTCAAAACATGTAACAAAAAAAACTATTATCTTGATAAAATATTTTTTTTACTATCACGCATTATTATTCTAAACCAATAAACAGTTCGTCCCCGCGCTAGACATACATGCATTAAGAACGTTTTAGCTGTCATCAACAATGCATACAACTTAAACATATTGGACAGGACAATGAATGCAACCTTCGTGCAGAATAAAAACTAATCAACAGCACCGAACAATAAGTTATAACGAACGTGTTATTCAATAATAAACTCATAAATTAAATGATAAAAATTTCGAAAACGGTATCTTACTGTGAAAAAATTTCAATAGAGGGGTTATTAATCTAATAGCTTACTCTAAAATTATAATGTTTATTAGGTACTAAAATGATTATAAAAAAAACGCTAAAATGCGATGCTCCAGAACCCCAGTTACAACAAATAAATGCAGCCCAATTGTCAACAGTCTCAAGCAACCTGTTTGGTAGTATACTTACTTCTCATTTGTATTGAATTTTATTTACTATATGTATGGTCTTGTTTTAGCAATATCAGCGTAAGACGCTTATAAATCTTTAAAACAGCAGGTGCTAGATAAAAGAAGTCAATGACCCTTTCGAAAATGAGTTATATGATTAATGGGTTATGAGCATTACTTGGGTTTAGTTAGTAGTTAAAGCATAGGGGAAGGTGGGGCAAGACGGGGTACTTAAGCACTTAACATTTTTTGTTGCGTTATGAAAACCTCAACAAACATACTACATATATCAATTAAAACTGCAGTATCTATAGAGTCAATAAAAAAATTTGAACAAAAAAATAAAAAGTATTAACACTAATAAAAAAATGTTTTCTAAAGGTTTACCAAGTACCCCATCTTACCCTATAGTGAGGGCAAGATGGGGTAGCTCAATACTATAAAAAGGAAAAGGGGTTTATTTGCTAAATTAAAACTGATTTACCTTTTAAAAATATTTATTGTTTATACCTATAAATAGGCACTGTCTCAACACTAAATAATGTTATATTTACCTTAAAAAATTAATCAAACAAATTTATTGATAAGCTTTATTAAAGATTAACCCTGAGCTTACTCGAAAAACTAAATACAAATAAGAGTCTTGCTAATTTAACCGTTTTGGCAATAGGCCTATTGTTAAATGAATAATTTTTATACCAAATACCAAAGTCGATAATATTTAAAATGAATACCATTTAAATTGTACACCCCATCTTGCCCTCCTTCTAAATACCCCGTCTTGCCCCCAAGGACAAGTTTTAGGTTAGATTGATTTAATACTACAAGGATATATTCCTCTAGGTTATAGTATGCATTGATGTATTCCTAAAAAAGTACCTTACTCAATAATAATAATCAATAATACCAGAAAAAACAGGTGTCTAATTCTTTTCACGTTCAAGACTGACAGAAAATTAGATCGTCACATCATAAAAACACATTTAAATCCATATTCTTGGAACGGTCTGCTCAAAATGGCTGGTAGCACTATCATATATTCACATGGCAACAGGCTATTAGTTAAACTATTTGCCGATATACTGTGACATCTGCCGGAGCAAAAAAATGTAAAACCCCGTCTTGCCCTCAACCCCGTCTTGCCCCGCTCTCCCCTATTTATAAATAACAGATAATATGCAGGATAATAAATATTTCTCCTGACACGAGCGCCCAAACCGATGACCCGCTTTGGAGTCACGATTTCCAGCAACGTTTCCAGTTCATTGTAATGTTTTTACACAGATCTGTATAATACGATTGTATTAATTTATTTAAAACCTATCAAAATACTTCGTAAAAAAGCTAACAACGTAAAAAATTGTGTTACAACTTTAACTTTGAAAATATTGAAACATTTTACAGTGTTTATACCGGTTTTACCGCTTGATGTGTGAATCAATATTACCGTAAAATTGAGAAGACATGTCAGTTTCATTTGCGTTAGATTAAAAGAGTTGGTTCATAAATAGACTGACACTAACACTTAAACTAAGCAAATGTTTTGACTGATGTTGACTTTCAGTGCAATCAGCACTGCTCAGTGCTCATCACAGATTTAAAAAATTATCATATACGGACCAAACAAAACATGATTATAGTAGGTCTATTTATTTACTGAGACTTTCTCACTGTTTAAAACAGGTGGACATGCGACTGACCATTTTGAAAAACTCGGCCCTGTCCCTGGTCTTCTTCATCTTGAGAGCGGCGGAGTCGGCGGGCCGGGCGTGGAAGCTGGAGGACGAGGGGCGCATCATCGGCCTGCCTGGGGACCTCGGCACGGGCTAGGGCACGACACTCGCGATCAACCATCAACCAACCAATTGCGTGGTTACGGTTGGCACCTCAGGCCTGGGTAACCACGTGGACACGTGGTGGCCAAACACATGGCTTAGCTAATATCATCCGGATTAGGTTTTTTATAGCTCAACCTGTATTACAGTATTTTATGTTTCCATTACTATTAAATTGACACGTGTCATTACTAACTCGCTCTCACTGTTTGTTATTTTTTTATTACATATTGAAAACATGTTCTCTCAGTTAGTCAATAACTCAGTTAGTTAATAACTTAATGACTATGAATACACAAGTATAATTCACTCGTGTGTTCATAGCCAATGATGATATTTTATACATAACAGAAATACTCTATTTCAGTCTATAAATTTACAATTAATTAATTGGTTGCTTCATTAGAAGCGTTGATACTAAATGTCTTTATAGGAAATACATTAAGGCGTTTTAGAAACACTACATATTAACACCATATTTTCTAACCATATGTACATATTGGCAGATTTTATAATAGCGCGCTGAAGCAACACATAATCTTAACCTACATAGATCATCCATCCAAGCTATCCCAGACCTTGTTTTAGCCTCTAGATTAAAACCACTTCAGATCCAAAAATAGTTTGAAGATCTTTGAACTCAAAAACACGACTGCACCACCAAAACACAGCAAAACTGATACGATTATTCGCAATTGAGGGTCGCAACTGAACTGAAACTAATTAAAAACAAGCGAGATAACAACGGAGGAATAGAAGAAGGAGAAGATGGTGTGCGATAACAGTCGACCTTGACCTGGTGATAACAGATAAACTTGTCAGCTGTCAACCGCGAGTCAGTGGCGGCATATGATTAAAGGAAGTGGTTTGGTTTACCACCAAAAGTGGATTGTTTGTTGTTTAGTTATTTAAAGCTAATTACACAATTTATTACCATGCGGTGTAGGTTGATTCTGACAAAAACATTTGTTTTTAAGATGTTATAAGTTTGTTTTATAATTGTTTCTAACCCATGATGAAATGGGGGTAGGACGTGAAATCTTATCCGGTTAAGAAAAATATAAAGGTACTGAGATAATTTTTAAATAACAATAATTTTTCAGAAACGAACTGTATTTGGTTTTCAACTCAGGATGCAAAATGTGGCAACTCAACCAACCATACATTAACTTCACTTTATACTAGTTAACCTTGATAAAGACAGATATATTCTAGCAATTCTTGTAAATAATTTAACAGAGATAAATTCCATTCTACTAATTCTTTCTTAAGACGAGCAATTAACACAACTCCAGCGTAAACATACACTAAAGGAACTTAGTGATAAGGATAAAGGTAATAGGCACATAGTATACTCTGCGTGGTGATAAGATAGAGTAAAAACTTTCCATTTATGATAAATGTTTAAAATTATACAGTATTTGAACGTAACGCTGCTAGTTTTTCATTGATAATTACAGAGCATGTTTATGAGTATAACATATCCATATTGCAGGAAGTACATTTATTATTTGTAACTGCGCAACATTTGTATAAAAATACAGTAAGTACTATGTTCGCTTTTTGCATTGTTGAAAATGATCAGTACTAACCGGCAACGAAAAGTTAACATCCTTCAAATGCGTTGAATAACTCCAAACCAAAGTCTGCACTTCATAGAGAGTCCACATCACTCTTAACTTCAACCAGAACACAATAACTTGTGTATGAATTGCCAACGAGATAAAAACGCAACACAAACGGATAAAAGAACGGGTCATGAAAACAGCATCAACAGTTCCGTTCGAGACACTAGATAACAATATTTGTCAGCTGACACTGGGCGGCGAAGCACGTGTTTCCCGCGCGAAGGTGCTACTGATCGACAATCAGCTGATCGGTTCCGACCAGCTGTTGTTTACACGAACAGCTGATTTGCTGACACAACATGTCGCATCGTATTGTTGGCGTGACCTCATTACTTGAGCCACTTCTGCTGTGAGCTTAGTGTAGCTTTCGTCACCGAAATGCTTGCAGTGCAAACTCTTCTGTTTCAATGTTCCAATGTTTTTAAATAAAGTTACATAACGTGTTCATCGAACGGTGACTGACTTCCTTCCGCTTTTGTTTTTGAAATGAGTACTGTTTGGTTGTGAAAAGGCAGTAGAGTTTTGCATGTTTATCAAAATCGGTGTATCGTTGATAATAAAGTGATATTTGTGAATCATTTTTATTTTAAAAGTACTAGTCCATATAAGATAAGCATATACTAATCCTTCTGTATTTGGAATTCTTTAATTTGCATAAATTGTCATGAGCAATCTTGTGAAAATCTTGAACGTGAATGACACTATAATCATCTCAATTAAACAATATAATTATTTACTCATATTCGGAAAATCCTTTCACAAATGTGGTTTACATTGTACAGTTGGATCAACCAATCCATAGCTACTAATATTATAAATGCGAATGTCCGTTTGTTTGTTACGCTTTCACGCGAAAACTACTAAACCGATCACCATAAAACTTTGTACGCATGTTCTCGGAGGTATCAGAAGTAACAAAGAATACTTTTTATTAAAACAACATATTTTTTATAAAAGGTAAAAAAATTGTTTGCAAAAAAATTCAAAAACTATTTTATTAATTATCTATTTCTTGCTAATAACCAGATTCAAAATAAAAAATTAAAATTTGAGGTATTCCAGCGATTTGTTATGCATAGGATTAGTGTGACGGCAAGTTAGCGTAGCGAACGAGCTAAACCTGACGTCGAAGAACGCGAGCGGAGCCGCGCGGAAAAGCTAGTTGATACTATAAAAAAGTTACATGTGTGTTTCCGGATGTGTGTATTTGTGTATACCATGATATTGATAATGCAAAGAGCTTACAATTTTTGTAAATACAAATCAACCGGGTAATAAAATGGTAGGGGTAAGAACGAGAAAGTTTTTTTTCATAACGCTGTACCAATTAAATAAACAGGTTGACAAACTTAAACAGCTTCTAAACTCAAGAATTTTGACCAATCTAAATGCAGGCATAATTTTTATGTCCCCCAGCCAATCTTTCAACCTACAAACACCCGATTGTTGTATTCAGGCATCGATTCCTCGCTTATGCCGTGATACAATCGTAAACCCCCTATACAGCAGTGTGTGTCATATAAATCTGACAGGAAGACGTGCAAGGCGAGTGCAGGTTGCCCGGTATGGCCGCGACCTCACGGCCGAGACGCAAGGTTGGTCACTGTATATCAGCGCCTCCAGCGGCGATGCGGCCAACTAGATTGATTGTCATCATTTGAAGCAATTACCCACTTGATTTATCGACAATGTTAAGGATAACAGCCGACATCACTTGTTCTTGTTGGTAATGGTTTTACAACATTTTATTCCTTGTAAGTTGTTAATTATTCCCTTATGTGGTTAAACTATGGGGACAAGTTTTTATGAATGTATTCCTATTATTTTTTATCTGTTGAAATGTTTCAGGTCTATTCACTAATTAGACAACACAAAATTGTAGTTTTTGTAAAATATGCAACACCTGTAGTAGCTTAAATATTTTTTTTAAGAATGTAGGCCTATAGGAAATATTGCAAAAAATTTCAGCAGATGCAAAACTTGCAAATGCAATAAATACTCTGATTCTGATAGTTGTCATTCAAAAAGGATTTTAAAAATTTTACAACGTATGCAGAACAGTGGTGATAATACAAGAATAACAATTACATAACATTTTTTTATTACCTTAACCAAAGATCCAATTCATAATAATACAATTAACACTATAATCCCGAAAAAATAAATTTTATTTTGTTTACCAGATTTTTCAATTTCCATGCACTCATGCAACATTTTTTAAAGAATATTTTATTTTGAAGTCAAATGACATTTTTGAACAATATCTGTGTTTTATTTTTTATTTTCTAAAAGTTAAGCTGAAATTCATTAGTTATATGTACGATTTTTTCAATTTTCCATGTTTAGGTAAATTTAAATTGCACAAATTCATATAATAATTAGTACTGTACACATAAAAACCAAATATAACGAAAACCACCATTTCAACTGGCATACGAATACCGGCTAGTGGTGAATTGGTTTTAAATCGTGAAACAATAAAAGCGAGGCGGTAGCAACTGTTCGGCGTGGAACATACCAGAGAGTGTGACGTCAATGGGAGAACTGTTATCGTATTGAGGCGGTAGCTTGTGTAGCCTAACATGTAACTCGTACACAGACACACGTTCCTGTGCCGCAGACAAGCCGGCCTGCTACACCAACACCAACACCAACAAACCGAGCGCCCGCGTCACGGTTAAAAATACAAACTACAGTTTTCCAAACATACGCTAAAATAGGCTCAGCAAATCCTGTGGACAAGATACACTGATAACCTCTAAGGTTGACGATACACTATTTTTAAGGTTGAGTGGAATTTAACTTTAGTGAAGTAACTAGCACAATATTCTAAAAAATATGGTAAGGAATGCATTAATCATAAGGTTTAGGTTTAAGAATCATAATTAAATTAATAGATACTTATGCTAAATCCGCGAAGCTCTAACTTTCTGAATAATTTCATTATTTCTCCTCCTATGACAATACACTATACCTCCCATATATCCCAAAACTTATAGAAACCTATAGAAAGTGGGCCTTCATTATTTATATTTGACGAATACTCCTCCGATTGTGGTGATAAATATTACAGACACCATTGGAATATAAAGAGATTTCTAACAAAACTAATAAGAGACAAAGTAACTTATTGTTTGAAAAGTTCTTGCACAGACAATAATTTTAGTTAACAAAAGTGCGCTGTGGGCACTAACTTAGTGTGACTAATTAAGATTGCTCTTTTAAAAATATTACTAAAGTTGTAAAATCGGCTCAGTAATACGTTTTAAAGTAAAAATGACAATCGATCATGAAGGGCTGAATATTTTAGTACTTTACGACACCTCATATTTTACTTCATCATGTCTCGTAACAAAAATACTGTATTCAATCATTCATTAACAAATCAAAACATTTTTCTTTGAAAACATTAACATTAATGACCGTGTGAAACCGTATTTTTAATATATTTTGAATATTTACTAGAATCAACAATACAAGTGGTAACTCAAAAGTCCAAATCGTTAACATAATAAAATATAACAAACAAAACAGTGAGAGCGAGCTTGGGAATTCACACAGTGACAACAAACAATAATTAAACTCACAAAAACACATTCAACTCGACCGAACTGACTATAGAACAAACGCGCAAACCGCGGAAAGTAAACTGGGCGGAATTACTAGAACGAGAACAAAACCAGATCCAGATGCGCGCGGACGTAGTGCGCAGACTCGGTACAGTAGCCCCGCCGCCGCGCCGTCACTGCTGTCACTGTCACTACTGTCACTGTCAGATGTGCGCTAACAGGTGATTCAGGCGAATGAATGAAGCCTGCCCACATCCGCTGAATCATGCGCGGGAATGCCTGCCTAAATGGCAAAATTGGCAAGGTCGTCATCTCTTTACCGCGTTTGCAGAGAGATTTTAAATGAGACATTTTAGGAATTTTCGCGAGACGTGGACCGCGTTTTGATAAAACGGGAGGTCTTCTGACATTAAGGGGTTTTCACTGGTAGTAATAAGGCAAGAAACGTTGGGTTGTGTTATGTAGGTAATAACCCCCGTTTTATAAAATTTACCTGCCAAACAATTTTAGAAATCCGCCACACACACTGATAAAAATGCTGCTGTTGAATCAAAGAAATGTTAATGTAAAGCTGTTTCATTGGTAGTTTGTGTATCTTTAAATTTAGCTAATGTAGTATCTAATAAATTAGAAAATTTACTAATGTTGGGATAACAAAAAAATAGTGTTAATTTCTTAAAGTTAAAAACACTCTGATTTAGTGTTGTCGTTACTTTATTGGAATGGATGGACTCTGGTTTAACTTAGACTCAACAGTAAGTAATGTACCAGTCACTGGTACATTACTTACTGTTGAATCTACGTTAGTTCTTGTAGGCTGAACATTACCTAATGTTAAAAAGTAAACCATATTAGTCACGTGACTTCTATCTATTATATTCTTCTTCCTCCAAGACGAGTAGAGACTAGTCAGTAAGACTCGCGATCGCTGTGCCCACGCTCCGGAGTTGATAGTTAGGTTATTTTAATGCAGTTTTACTTTGAAACTTTAAATGGACGGAGCCACGGAATCCCTAGTGAGAACCTGGGGACTCACATTGATGTGTGTTTAAAGGTAAGTCAATCTTTTATCCTTTATATTTCCTAATACTGTAGGAAGGCCTAACTGTTCTGTCACTAATAGTAGTCTATCATGCAGAGATGACTCGGTAGCCTGCCCTAATAATTAATTGTGTATTCATTTCTTACAATATATTCATTGCTCAAAACTATATGTCAAAAGAAAGCAAAGCACATTTTAATCGAACTTCATTTAGGATAGGCCTTTAATTTTAAGGTTATATATAAGCCGGTCTCAATGTTTAGTGTTAAAAACCAACAAATACTTTAGGCTTAACCCTAATAATATAGTTGTATAGTTTTAGTGGGATAAAATTAAGGTTTATTAATAAACTTTCATTCTTTTTCAGCTATCCGCTCTTTGAACTCAATCCGCTGGTATTGTTCCTGAGGCCAAATGAAGTGTACCTTACTGTCAATTCTACTGTAAGGAAGATGCTAACTTGACATAAGCTTGTGTTGTTTCAAAGTTGACTTGTGTTCAAAACACAGTAACTAAAGTTATTTCAATGAAAGGGTATATGGACTAATGTAGAATCAAATAAATTAACAGTAAAAATAACAATACCTTACTGTTGTTTCAAACTTAACCAACACCTCATGAACATTAGATAAAGTACCATCAACAGTAACCAGCTGCTTACTGTTGGCAATACATTAGAGACTAAAGTATTTACTACTATATTAAAAGTAAAATCAACCTTAACAATTCAACAGTATCTTACTGTTAGGACAAAGATACTTAACTATGGTTGTATAGTAACAAAACTTTTTTGTTGGGCCAACATTAATAATGTATTTTCAACACAAGAGTTTTTTGGGTGCAGGTAAAATTACTGAAAAGTTTATGCTTATAAGAAGTGGGGGTCGTTTGATTGGATTGGCGGTTAAGATCTAAAAAAAATCATCGGAAACAATACTTGTTTTTTCGTGAGGTTGAAAAGCAAGGTTTACGCGTTTTAGGAATAAGTGGTTAAAAAGTAAGGCAAAAGTTAGGATTACTCGCGAGATCAACGACCCTTGGATGACCTCGAGCTTCATTCTTACATTCTCCACACACTTCCTGTATCTACAGTCCTGGAATCTTCTACAGTACCCGAAGATCTCAGCACAACTGAGATCCTGACTGCAGCTAATGATCGAAAGTTTAAATGAACCTCTGAACTATGGGCCAATAAAACCACTGGTGGGTCTTTAAAAAAACATCCAAGAGTACATATAACAAATAGGCCTATTAACATAAAACAGTGGGAAGGGAATCGGTATCATATAAAATGCAAATAGATAGACTCAAGACACTGGACATTAAAAATAACTTCAAAAATGCCCGCATAGTTTTCATAATCAACAAGGCACAGCCAAGTAGAAAATACGCAAATAAACGACACATATGTGGACCACCGAGGAACTTGACAGTTGGAAATGTCGCTACACTTAACTTGTAAACGTTTCTATGGAATGCAACGTGTGTCGGTTCTCGTTTCCGGCGCCGTTTCACAAACTCATTTGGTCGCGATGAAACAACAAGTAATGAATCTAGGTAAAAACGCATCTGACTTCACAAAACCCACACGTTCCGGCGCGACGTCCTACACCCCATGTTGTGTTCATTTGTAACTCAAACCGATAATTATTCAATAGATGTCACTACTTCGGTTTCGCAACTTAAAATGATACATTCTGGAAATTTCCACGCAGTCACTGTTATTTATTTGTTATTCAGGGCGTTTTCATAGTTATGAGTCTGATTTCAAGTGGGTGCTGCTGCATTTGCATAATTCTTCTGCGTTTGAGAAGTGCATCACATTACTGCATATCATGTGATTTTTTAATAAGATCTTTAAAATTCAACACGAAATCATCGGTATGGAAAAATCAAACTAGTAGACGAAATCTTTTTTGAATTTCTATTCTAACTTTGTTTCACTTCCGGGGTGCCAGATTTTTTAATTTGTAAACATAACCGAACAGTTTTCATAACGAACACTACGTATCTGTATCTTGGCAACGCCACTAAAGGTAAGTATAGAGTTTACTGATAAAATTTACATTTGCATAAAAGAAAATGATTAAACCTTTTATCTTTGCCATTGATAAACTTATAACTCATTGTTAAAATTCCTATTTGTTGCCATGGGGAATTCGAAAACTTACGTGTAATAAAGAAATTACTATTAATAGGCCTACTCACATATTGTAAAGTTTAAAATATTTTTATTCATAATATCAATTACAATGATTAGATAGCTTTTTAATCATTATACACTGTGGGTATTGCCTTGTGAAAGCCACATACGGATTTGTATTGCTATAACGTTAAACCATGAGCAAATTATTACGTACAATTTAAAACACAAGATAGGCTACATAACTCATGATCCATCGAAATAAGTAGGCCCTACCCAACTTATATCTATTGCATATGGTATCTATTGTATCTATGGTATCTACTGTAAATGGTCATATCGAGTCTCATACATTTTATGATGATATTACTGTATGTAACATTTATAATTAAATAATTACCTTGTCCAACCGGTTTCGAAGTGACTTAACCAATAAACGACACGGCTCTCTTTTGAAGAGTCACCACATTAACTCAGAACCATTAATAATGTTTGAGTATAATTTTATTGCATATTATGTTAGTGTAAAAAAGCTTTAGAATAATCATTTAACTTAACTAAACCAATTTATTGTCGCAATTTAAAGTAAAAAATGCAATAATAACAATTTATATAGTCAAAAGAACACATAATCCGCCTTGTGATGCTACTAAGAAACATTTAATGGCCTACATCCCCAACACTAAATCACTTGTGATGCGCCGGAGGTGATAAGGGGTTATCACCCACTTGACTCACCGTTATCACCTTATCGCTGTCAGTCAAACATGTGACAGGACGAGCACTGACATTAGGTGATTATTAATTATAGGGAAGTACAAAGGATGTAACAAATAAATATTGAGGGATATTGCAACAATTCCGTTTCGTGTATTATAGAGGCTGCTGTTTGTTTTTGTGCGATGTAAAATCTACTAATTTGTTAGTCATTATTCGAATCAAAGAAATAAAAGCATTTATTGCTTGAAACGGTTTTCTAGGTAGTCAACGGAGTTGCATTTTACAAAATACTTAGATAATTACCGTACGTTATGAATTTTACCTAATTTTTATATGATGGTACAGCACGTACCTTATGTATTTTGGTCACCGAGTTGAACAGTATTTTAGGTAATTATATTTCCATAATTTTTTCAAACAAAAACGTAGAGAACTGTAGTACAAAACAATGTTCGTTATGAATTCCTTGTTCTACATTTATGCTTTTCTATGCTGCTATTAAATTACTTTTAATAACAACAGTCCAATCAAAATTTAGGATATTGATACGCCTAAAGCACACTAATATTTATTGATTGATTGAGCATAGCTGTGAAGAATTCTCCTTTCAAAGAAGGACCAACATAGCAAACAATCGTCAAATAGTTTATGCGTTAATACATCGATTATTAATAAACCACGTTGTTCTATTTTTATTTTCTCCGTGTCTCCGTGCTAAATTCTAATCGTCGAACCTCAAACACTCGAATTCCATTCCTTATTTAGTGCTCACTTTGCGATAATTACTCATACCCAAGGAACCGCTTAATATTCGCATTCCAGCACGCTTCTCCGACATGGCTGCGATTAGCGGCATCAAAAATGCGGACACCGACCACCGAATGGGAGAAATTAACAGCTGAGTGAGTCACGGACGTTTGATCGGCGCTGCGGTTATCACAGGTTGTGGCGGGAGATGCGTCATGAGCGGCGGTTCGGAGAACTCTGTGTGAGTCAGCTGATTGAAGAACACTGAGACAGCCCGCCTGTTGGACCCGCTATCAGCTGTTACGTCCTTCCCTTATCAGGGAGAAAGTTGGCGAACGGTTGTAAATAGTTAATGACGTGCAAATATCAACATCCATGTGGAAGTATACTCGGTGATGTGTTTGTGTGAACTGCTGTTCAAATATTGGGAGTGAAAAGTTTATTGGGGGCGAAGCCCTAGACTTTCCAACCAACCAAACCGACCAAAATTAATGAGGAATTATTATCCTGTGAATTAAAATGTGCTCTCAAATTTAGAGTTTAAAATGGCCCAACATCAAATTTAGACGTTAGGGCAGGATGAATTTAACTTTTAACCCAAAAGTGATCAGGAAGGGAAATATAATTTAAACCAATTAACCGAGCTGTCATTTTCACCTATTTTCCTTCTATTCTATAGCATGATACCTTTAAAAAGAAAACAAATCACACAGCCTAAAACATCATTTATTGGATGAATGAAACATGTTTGTGCTAGCAAATGCTTCCATTCGTTAAACCCCATTAGATTCTAAATTATTTTGACTGCAACAAATTTCTAATTGTGATAGCCTATTTCATTAGGAAAATTGTGTGCGTTTCACAAATCGTAGAATGATAGGAGTGGTCTCAAATTACATGTCTTTATCCGTGGACTCGGAAAAACAGATGTGTGTCCAAAAAGGTACAGGGATTTTAGAAATGCTGTGAAACACCCTCCTTAAGAGCATGGGTATTCGGATATATAAGTGTGCTTGGTTTTCATTAGAACGTCGGATCTATGTGTTCTATATTCTGTGATCCATATGACGCAAATGAGAAAACACACGATTAATGATATCCTACGTTTTGCTATGTGAAAATTTGGTGACCCTTCAAGGGGCGCCACAGTTTGTTCAACTTATTATTGGTTCAATACTTAAAAGCTAATTGTTGACAATTCAACAGACAACAGACAACAGTTGACAATTCAACAAGAATTTGTTTGTTAGTAGGCGTGGATGAAAATTTAATCAGAACCCAACCAAATTGCTCGATTTCGAGCAACCGGTAATTTAGTTAATAAATATGTGTATATGACGATGTAATATTTTTAGAACAAAGAAATAGTGACGTACTTTAATTTGCATTCAAGCCTAAAAATTGAGTTACCTTTAAAAAACCCCCTCATTATTTATCGCACACATTCTCCACAAGCACCAAACAGCTCCGTGAGTTCCGGGTCCGCGTCGGTGGCGCCACGGTCGGTTATCAATTATGTGACTATACAGCACGATGCTTGAGTCACCCGCGCAAAACAGTGGTTAGCCCGTCAACGCATCACAGCACTGAGCACGTGGAGAGGAGGATCCTGGCCGCATACCTGATGATTCGCCCGCACGCCGCACTGGCCAATGAATGATTGGTTGGGCTGCGAGTCTGTCCTTTAGGTCACCACAGGAAACGTTTAAACTGTTTCGATTGGATGATATCAATAAAACTATTGGTGATGGTTGCGGAATTTATCTATCCGAGGAGGTAAAAGATCTGTGTTCACACTTGTACTTTGAACAAATATATCTAACTTGATAAATGTTGAAAGGATTATTTGCTGGCTAAATTGTTGCCATCGAGGCCATCGTACAACCAACCAAAACTGCTTAAGAATTCTACATGACCTAGTCAATTTCCAAGTAATGAACATCTCAAGTTGAATGCATTTTACTGTATGTTCAGGAGAAAACACTTAGACTCTGATAATATCATCAAAAGTTTTCTACTGATTTCTATTGATTCTATTTTTCTCCACTGACATCCATGGACTTGTAATGATATCACTGAAAGTTTCATGCATTGATGTCTAGTGATTGCATTGATCTTTATTGATGCTTATTGACACCAGCAAATGTTTTAGTGATGTGAATCTATTGGTTTTTTTACTTCTAGTGACCTCATTATACTATTGATATCATTCCAAGATATGTAGTGATATCAATACAATTTTGTATTGACCGTTTTCACTTCACTGCCGACAACTCGACACTCCGGACAAGTCCGTTCGCAGGAATAATATTCGACCGAGCGCCATATGACTCATAAATTAGAAATTGAAAGCTTATATTGAACACGGTCTGATAGACAATTAATGAGTGAGCGGTAGCGCTATAACATCGACTTCAGGAAACTAACCACCAAACACACAATCTATACACTGAATTTAATTTCGGAATTTGTAAAGGTCTTATTATCTGAAGTCGCGCTAAATCTTAAATTTCACTCCCAGAAGTTGTGTTATTTGTTTTACAAGTTTTACACCTTTTAAACCATACCACCTTTTACATTTGTTCCATATAGCAGACAATCGGTAGATTGCATTCATACAGCTTTCAAACAATTTATTTAAATTCCTTTCAGTCCTCCTTGTCTCAGTTAATGCAGCAAGAGTTGTGTTCAGATTTCCATTATGATAGCATACATACCTGTAACTGCGCTACCTACAGCCTACAGAACACCGTAACATATTGAAAGTGACACAATCTCATTTGAGAGATCACGATGACGTCATGATACGCTCGCCGTGACACCATAAACAGAGCATAATACAGAGTAGGAATTGTCCACGCTTCGACAGCGCATAGGGGAAAGAAGGGTAATGGTGCGCACCTAAGGGAAAAAAATTCTTCCCAGAAAATATGCGGGCAAAAATTACCAATACATGTGTCAAACTCTTTGGTATTTAATGTAGTTTCTTATAAAAAATTATCATTATCATATATATTAACATTGATTAAATATACACCATTATATAAGAATATGCACTTGCGCACGATTTCCCTACCCATCGGGTAATTGTGCGCATGGGGGTGGGTAATGGTGCGCAGGGACGTATGGTTTGAAATAATTAGAATAAATGTGTTTCATTAATATAAATTCAATATCAATATAACATATGGAATGTCTTAAAGCTAAACAATACTTTCTTTGAGCTTTACAATACACTTAACAAAAGTTTTGATTAAAATTATAAAATTGTTCAAGGGTTAATGCAAAATTATCACACGTAGGTTAATTTTCTGCAGTGTCTGCACCTGAGCTGTCTGCATGACTCCAGGTCGAACAGTTTATGAACATCTGTAAACAAGAATGTGAAAAGGGGAAGTAATTTTTTTTCTTACCTATGACTACATGATGCCCACTGCCGCGCACCATTACCCGATATTGCATTCTAAAGTATTTTATTTTCTCACTATCTTAAGAAGGGATGAAACCATAAATTAATTGCTTCAAACGATAAAGCAAAGACTGCCATTAATTGTAATACTAAATAAGTATTAAGTTATCTAAAGGTCTGCCCTAACCTTACTATTTTCTGAGGCGCAAAAATAACATGACACACACGACTTTTAGATTTTAGACTCTCATAACCTCAAAAATTTCAGTATCGAAAACCACGAGGTCGGGTATTAGTTGTTGAGTCCCCCGCTAGGCTGCAGCACATACTGGAGCTTTTTAACTTATTTCATTCATAAGAAACTACGATGCGCACCTTTACCCGCCGCGCACGATTACCCTACTCTCCCCTACATCAACACAAGACTGCGGTTTTCAATTTACATGCACTGACAAAGTACAAGGGAAAACCAGTTAGTCTTTGAACTCTATGCAAAGTATATGATACAATAAAATATAGGCCAACATTTACTGGGAGAGCACTATATAATAGATAATACTGTAGACCCCTACCGGACAGTAGGTAGGTGTAACAGTACAATAGTAGCATATAGTTTTTGAGTTTTAATAGTAAAATATATACACTTTATCAAAATCTATATTATATATAACAAAAAGGCTCTGCGATTTTTAAATAAATAAATGGAATAGATGTCAAACGTATATGACACATATCAAATAATAAAATTAAAATATACCTTGTAATGTATTAAGTCCACTTTGTCAGAGATGATGGCAGGCATTAAATGCATGGCATATAAAAGTTAATTTGCAAAATTATGACGCACTGAATATTTTGTAGGTATTTTTAATTATTGCAGTACGCAATTAATTATTACGATCGATTACTAACATTTTAATATCCCGTTTATTGTTATAAAATTATCAGGCCCTAGACCTATTTGTAAAACTATGGCAGTATTTAGTTAAGGTTTCGATTTTCATATTATATATTCAGGATGATTTGATACTTCAAAATTAATTGTCAATTAGTTTAGTGTAAATTTATTTTTACTGTACTTGCAAAATGTAAATTATCACAGAGACAAGAAAAGTGAAACGAACCAACTCATTCACGCTCGCAAATTCAGAGATCACAAAATTAATTTCTTTGTATCCTATATATATATATTTTACAATCGTTGTCTTAATTAATTACATTATTGCATTGCGATGTGGGCTACAACAATCCGGTTATCCTACAAGCTTCTATAAAATCTACTCGGTTTCCTTCAATGAATAAGAGAGCGAAGTGGGCTTCACTTTTTATTGATGTAAAACCACTTTCATTTCAGTCGAATGCAGTGCGTGGGTCACTGTGCTGAAAACGATAATGACGTTTAACAATGTTGACGTTGATGAATTGCCATTCCTGTGGAGAGCTGGGAAGTCTGAGTCGATAGTGATGATCAATCACTCGGGAATTTGTTCATCTGGTTAATTTTCTACTCACAAATCCTTGCAACTTCTTGGAATAGTTATCGACTTCTAAGCTGTTGCTAACGAATAAATTAACATACCTTTTCATATCCACGTAAATATTTCCCAAATCTGGATTTTTCTTTAGGTTCAGACTAAATGATTTGATGAATTTGCACAACACCCACACACTAACGGAAACGGCAAAACAAAAAACAAACATATGAAATAATGCTTCCTCCAAGTAGAGGTTTACAGGGCTAATTAGAGGGCTTGTAAATTGAATGTAAATTCGCACAAATAAATCTCCATTAGGTTACGTTCTGTCGTGGGTGTAGGGAGAGGAAGGGGCCGCAGAGGCCTTGAGAGGGCCCGGCATTTACATGGAATTCCGGTGATAAAATCTCGCACACCCAGGGCAAACAATTACTTGGTAATTTACCCATTGTATTCTTCTGATAAACTGTAGTGAAGTAGCGGATTAGTTGGAAAGTCAAATTACACGTGATTAAATGCGATTATAATAGTCTTAATAATCTTTTTTCTTTTTTATAATAATCTTTTTTGATAGAAGCTAAATGTTCTCTGAAATAGATGACATTGCATTATTCCGCCTTTAAAAACAATTTTTTATTGTCCGCTTTACAGAGTTTTATGTGTGTCGACTTGCTACCGTACCAAGTCGATCCCATCCAGGGCCGCATATTTTCACTAATGCTATCTAATTTTCTATATAATGTTCTATATACCTATCAATGTCACAACCGATATCATTTACACTACTATCATTATTACCCAATTTAGGCTATTCGGTCATAGTACAAAAATTTTCGCTGTTTCTGAAAAAAAAAACAAGTAAATTTATCGAGATCCAAATTATTTTATCATTTTATTTGTGGTTTATTAATTTACAAACACAAAACGCAAGGGGATAAAAGTAATTAGGAGAAACAATTTTTGTGATTGACGAGAACGCCTTTCTAAGTGTTGTGGCGAGAAAGCTTGTCTACTGGTTCACCTTTTACAATAAAATAATCGTAGGGTACTTTTAGTTCGGTAATTTGTTTGGTCGTAAAATACATAACACAATAGAAAAAAATGTTTAAAGCTCAATGACATGAGACAATAGGCTCATATTCTTATTGCACTAAACAATATTTGTTATCTCCGGTTAACCCGTGGTTTATTGCAAGATTAGAAGATTATAGGCTCTTCTTTATTTTACAATGGGTTTTCAGATCATGACGTATAGAGGTAACCACGAACTCTTGAGCGATAAGCAAAATGTTGATTCAATAAAGTAGCCAATTAGACGGCGATGTATATAAATTTTAACGTAGTGTTTTGGAAAAGAATTATAACAATATTAATGTGTCTGTCTGTACGTTGAATAAAGAAATAAAACTAATTAAATAAAAATACTTTTAATGACATATTTTTATGTGGCATTTTCACTGTACTATTACCTATTTTCAATGATTTTCCACATTCAATAGCTAAACAATAGATAGGTATGCACTCAAAATCTATCTTGCCTCTCTATGCTTTGGAACATGGAATAATATAAATTTTTATTAACCCGTATGATATTAACCATGCAATATTATTTTAAAGTAGAGCGACTAACTAAAACAATACGAGTAAGTTATAGATACGACTTTATTATGGGGTGGGTTGTATGTGAGTCAAATCTTAGCGGATTGTGTCTGAAATTTTGAACAGCTTTACCATACCAAGCTTTAATTTTAAATTAGCCTACTTTAAATTATTCTTTTCTTCGTTTCATTACGACTACACATGAGTCTTGCAATTTTCCCAATAAAAAAACATTGAAATATTTAAAAAAAATCAATAACATTATATGGATGATTACAATTTATTATTCTTTCTTTACTCATGCCCAAACGCGCTTTCTCTACACATCTCGTAGCGCTGAACCAATCCGACAGTCAACAATGGACACATTGGCGGTTTCGGTAGCAGTGTTACCACACGCCCGCGGCAATCACCTATGCGGCTTGCCGCCCGCGCACTTCCGGCGGAGACGGACGCGGCCACGGCCTCCTACAGCCGCAATCAGCTGATCCGGACATTATCTCGTTAGCAGCCGCCGCCGCGGGCTGACCGTGCGTCTAGCACCTGACAGCCCAACGACGACGTGCGTAGATGGGCGAAGGATTGTGGGCGGAGGCGAAAATATTTACGAACCGAACAGGTCTTTCGTAAACATGATAGGATACGAATTGCTACGTTTTTAAAATGGAAAGGGGGTCTTAAAAAAGTTCTGATCAATAATTATGACGAAAAGAATTTGTATCAAAGAAAAACAGTTTTATTGAATTTTATGATAATTACCCTTCACAAAAGACAATATTTTTTATGCTACAATTACATTTTAGTTTTTTCCCAATCAGGAACAATTCATATTTCCTATGGCATTCATTTTCCTAGTCAATGGTTTATCCTAGACATGTCTTCTGTGGAGTTATTAGTAGTTGATTTCACTTATCATCGATATATCAATAGACAAGTATTTTTTTCCTTCTTTTACTCAGCATGTGCATAGGAGAAATCCGCGCATAGGCTACCGTTAGAACGTGTTCAGAAGATGAACAGCATATCCTATTGTAATTTACATTGGCCAACAGAGCTACGCCGTACAGGCTTTCAAAATCTCAACGTTAATCTAATAGAAGAAGGGCGATTGATTGCGAATTATTATACAGCTTGTACTAACAAATGCTAGCAAATCAGGACCAATATATAGAGTCGTTTCACTAATAAAATATTTTCTAACCAATTGGGTCCAGATCAACAGATATTTGACCAGTGGGCGGTCTATAGTTTATATTATTGTATATAGTTTTGTATAACTTTATATTTAACAGGAATCATGATCCTACATTCTATCTCAATTTTCTACGGATTACATTTAAGTCGCTTACTTTGAAATGATAAGATAACATGTACTTGACAACGGTTCTTATAAACCTCAAACGGTGCATTATTTAGAATTTCACAATTTACCATATAGATCACTTTGACCTTGCCCTGACTGGAAACTGCTTGCTGAAAAGTAAACATTATTCGTGTGCTGTTTAGTACTCAATTGTGCTGTACGCGTAGAAAAATAAAACGTAATTTGATTCTTCTAATCTATTTTTTATGTATGTCCAACATTTTCAAATAGTTAGGCCCATTAACATTATGCCCACTCCCTAGTTTCTCGCCTATTTCTGGACAACACCATATGAGTCAGCACCGCGCCTTGGTTGAACTTTGTCAGACACGTTAAATGCCCTTATTAGCCACTAATCACTCTCGAGGGCGATCAGGGCAGACGGGGCTGCATTCTGATCGGCCAATTAGTTTTGACATTTCCACGCCTATTATGGCTCCCTCTCTGTTTACAAAATCGGCAGTCTTTTATAATTCCAGGATTTACGCACTATACGATATGCTAAAAGATCTTCTACGGAATTATTTTCACTGGTGCTGAGAAGTTATTCTTCGGTGAATTTCTTTTTAAATCGATCTTGTTAAACGCGTATACTGTCTACGTTTCTCGAGTAGGTATACGAATTTCAGAATTGTTATACTATAAAGACCTAATTTTATAGTTACAGAAAATTTACACAAATTTGGTTTTTAAACTCTATATACTTGTCTTAATGATGAAAAATGTTATGTGTTAACGAAAAAAAATTAATAATCATGGTACTCGCTACCATAGAATTGTAAAAAAACTGTTTTACGGTGAAAACATTATCTATTTAACTGATACGTGCAGTAGAAATAGGCTAAACGACCTACAGCCTTAACAAAGTTTTTGTTAATTTCAAGAATGTTTGCTCCAACACCAATTATACCAACTATAAATTAGCTGTCTATTTTGTCTAGGCTACTACCTTCTTGAAGGATGTAGTGTACCGCTTCTTGCGCATTTAAAATTATCTGTCTGTATCAGGTTTTTGACGGACAAATCCAACATTACACTAATGCTTGTCATATTCGTTGTCTCTTGTACAGCATAGTGTTGCCGGCATGATCCTTTTGTGAATTTACACAAAATACTTCCATACCATATTATGACTGCTTAAGACTAAAACGCGACTCAAATTTTCAAGTCTTTTTTTACTTGTATCTCAGGATATACAGTTTTAATTGATATTGCATTATGTAATTAAATTTACGGCGAATATGGTCATTTTATAGATTAGAAAATCAACCAAAAGACATACTGCACTACATTAACATGCTCATGTTAACTAAAATAAAAAAGTATTTAGACTACTTGCTCTAAAGATATTAAGGCTGCAAAAATGACGGACAGACCGACCTAATTATATTCAAATCCAGAGTTGTAATTATAAATTCATCAAAGAGCAATTTTTCGTGTTTTATGAATTAATAGTTTGCGGATCTTTACGAGTTAATAGTGGGTCTAACCAAAATTAAAAGTCTAACCAAAGCCTAAAATAAAAATCAGTCTTAATAAATGAATACTATATCCATAGTTCTATACTAAATGACATTTTGATAAACTTAGTATTCTATAATTGAACAAGAATATCCGGTTGATTGAGATTCCAGGTAAGTATCTCTAGTTAGATCCGTTAGATCAGTGGGATGGAGGCATCAGTGCGATACGATCTCCCTTGGCCCCCCGGTACATTTACATAACTGCACAGATAACGACTCGTTACATTTGTATGTGACAACAACCGCTCCGGGCGGGGTCTCCAGGCACTGTTGAAACAAAACAAATCTTTTCTATTATTAAAATAAGTGGCGAACTTTACATTTTAAATGAAGCCTTAGCTATATACCTGTTAGTGAAACAGTATAATTTCTTCAAAAATTGTAATTGTTATGTACAAACACAAAATCGACCCACAAACCATAAAACAATCATATTTTACAAACATATCAGATTGTTTCATGAGTAAGAAGAGATCACTAAGTTGTAATTTGATCAATTAAATTACAAATGTTGTATCACGGGCGAACAATCTAAATACAAATAGGGCGTGGTTCATATTACAAGTTTATTACAAAAGTTTCCCCTCTAAAATGGTAAGTTATACAACTTACCATTGTTTGAAAAGACGTTGTTTGAAACATACTAAACATATTAGTTCAATATTTAATGATTCCGATGTTTCAGCATCACCATACGTTCGTGATTCCAAATCAAAAACCTTAAAATCAATTAAAATATCTCTGGTAAATTAATTTAGTGTGCCTCTTTATTACTAGAAAATGTTGCTATTTATTTCCCGTAGTATACTTGGACACACAACATTATTGCCTTTTATTACCTCGGAGACAAAGACAAAATAAAAGATCACACCCCCAATAAAACTTAGACAGAGCCATTCATATAAATCCGTTGTAAAATATATGGGAGTAATAGGATGTACTTAATAAACTCATGAATTTTAATGAAGCCGTTTACTGTGGCGACCTCGGTGAAAACGCAACATCAATGACATCCCGCGGAGCGCAATGGAACCTCTCCCGGCGAGACGAGGGTAGCGAACGAGCGAATACAGTACACAACGGGGACTCCGTACCCGTCGGTCGTTAAACGACGATTATACGGGTTATAAATGAAAGCAGCCGGAGCGATTCATTTTAAACTCGTTAAATAAGCTGGGAATAAATTTACACGTAGATCAAATCCACATATAGTAATTAATGTTTTATCCCGACCGATTTCATTTTAATGTAGCATACAGCTAACACTGTATTACAAATTTAAAAACAACGTGTTAACTCATCAACTAGAAGTTGGGGCGAAATTGGTAGTCACTAAGAATCATGTTGATTGGTTTTTAGTAAATAGGTTTAAAATTCGTGATCAAATACGTATCTCCATTTGTTTTTCTTCACACGAGGCATGACGTTAATTTTTTATTTTAATTAGTCTAATATTTCTACTTGAGTAGCTAGAGATATTTTACTCTTTAAAACGAATCATAGCCGACGACTTTAAAAATTCTATTGCTATTATGCGTGACAGCGGTTTTCGAATTATTTTCCATGGCTTTTCACGGAAACATCCTGATCATAATATAACAGAAAATTGTTGTTACTATGAGGAAACTCCTCCTTGATTATAATTGAGTAGCATGAAAATATAATATAAAAATTGCAAAGTTAAAACACATTTGTGATTATGTGTACGGTGAGTGAAACCTTCTGTGGTCATTCAAGTCGAATCGGACACGCTGATGCCATCGGGGACAGCCCGTTTACTCTACCGATCATAGGCTCTATGGCCCCATTTTAATAATATTTAATATATAAGGAGGTCCATTTGCTCTACTGGTTCATAGACTCTATGGCCCTTCTTAATATTAAATAAAATATAACATGGGGCCACTTACTCTACCGATCATAGGCTCTATGAACCCTAGTAATATTTAATAATTTTTAAGAGGGTCATAGAGCCTATGAACCCATTTAAATTAAGTATATGGGTCCAAAGCATCTACTGGATCATAGAGTCTATGAACCTTTTCAAAATAATATTAAATAAAATTATAAAATAGGGCCATAGAGTCTATGAACCTTCTCCAATTAATATTAAATAAAATTATGAAATAGGGCCATAGGCTCTATGAGCCGTTTTATATTTAATACGTTATATATTGGAAAAGAGGTCCACTTACTCTACGGGTCCGTTATATCTACTCTGTACGCACCACTCGCTTCCTTCAGCTCTCGTGCACAAACGAACTGAGATAATGTCACCCGGTTTTCTGCATCCTATTCTACGACAAATAAATATCCATCTATCAATATATGTATCTCTGCATCTATATATCTATGTACCTATCTATATACGGTAATACGTGAAGCAGTTTTTTTAACACAACTTTTCACTTATTTCTGGACCAATTTGAACGTTTGAGGAGTTAAAATATTCGTCTCTGTTCATAGTTTTGTAATAGGGCATATTGGAAAAATTGGATCAATCGTTAAATGGTAATCAAATAAGGTGATAAATAATGTATTGCGTGAGCCCAATAAATCAGTGTCAGATTTTGAGCTGTTAGAGGTAGTTTACAGAACATTAAATTAACAGAAAGAGGTGAGGTATTAGTAGAAGATGATGTAAATATTTTTATGATAAATTAAGACTTAGTGAGCAATTTTATTAATAATCATTGTAAAATTTTTATACCGAGAAACAGACCGAAAAGAGGTACATTTTCAGCCCGTGAATCATGTCCAATATTTTTTAAGGCGAAAGATTTAGTCGGTTTGAAAGGAAACCAGCGGAAAGCTGGATTCGAACAGAAGCCCGTTAGGCAACATCCACAGTTAGTTGTAACCTATTAATCTATATTATCAAAGGATGAAGCTCCCTTAAATGTTTTACTCTCGTAACATACAATTCTGCTTCTGTATAGCTTACCTAAATATTGCCTTTGCAAAAGTTAGCAGGGAAAGTAATCTTGTAATTGAGTTTTTGAAAACAATACAAAATCGTGCTTTATATACAGTTTCGTGTAAGACAAATGAAATGAGCTTAAGAACAAGAAAATTTCCTTGCTTATTACCAAACCACCAATAAAAAAGTAGCAAACTGATGGCAGTTAACAGCGCTATCAGAAATGAAAAGGCTGCTGAAGAAGAAATAAGTCTTGCGGATCGTGGAGGTATTGACAAAGAGGGCGTTCTGTTGCTGACCGTAGTAGCAGATGGAATCTGGACAAAGAGATCTTATAGAACCAGCTTTTGTAAAATAATAAATTATAATGAGGATGAGTATTTACAAACAAACCAAAAGTAAGTTACTAAACCCCAATATTAACAAATAATATATTTTGGATTGAAAGAATTCATAAACTCGTTTCCGAGTCCATCCGGCAGTTATATTTGACCGATCTGAAAGTTTTATGTTAAAAATTAAAGGTATTCACATGAAGATGACGCAAAAAACATCAGCATACTCAGAGGCGGATTTGGAAATTTGCCGCCCCTGGGATATTCAAAAAGTGCCGCCCCCTCCCTCAGCCATAATTTCCTAATTTATACCCACAATTATTGCCCCAATTTCTATGCTATTTCGATGAGAGGGGACATGAAAAGCTGAAAATAGTGATTATACGGAACTTAAAATTTAAAAACTTGAAATCAAAGATTTTGCGTTGCGATACAAGAACTACCAAAGTGTGGCTCAAGGCATGGCTATTAGTGTTTGACCGGTTCTTTGACCAATCCGAGACAATAACAAGTGCCGTTGCGAACAGTCGAAAACTAGCCTTTGTGCGCGTGCGTAGTTCGCGGCCGGTGGAATTAGGGCGGAATACTGTGATCTTCGTTCGCAGTCCCAGTAGATTTTTTTAGGTTTGTTAGACACGTCTGAGTGTAGCAATAATAAATTGGCATAGTTATTTTAATTTTATTCTAGATACAAAACCATATAGGCCTACTATAGTATTAAAAATGAAGATATAGTGTAATAGCTAAATTACGGCTATTTATGTGTTTTCCCGTTAAAGTTTGAAGTAACAATATTGCCAATAGCAGTATCAATTTTCACTGCCACATAACCTCAACTCACCCACCCCGAATGCACTGGTGCAGCTCGGCGGTGGCATATGTATATACGGGGGGTGATGGAGGGGGCGGCGAGGTGGCGGATGGTTCCTTTGCGCCGACGCGGGGATCGGTACCGTGCAAATCAACGTAGTGCTGAGATCTCCTAGCTCCTCTTCAAAGCTCTTTAATGACCACTTGCGCTAAGATATTATGGTCTCGCTTAGAAAATAGTCACTCTCGGTTCTCAAACTTCGTACAATTCTTCCAAAAAATTTCCGCCTCCAATAATTTGAGTTTTTTAATTTGAACTCTAAAAAATGAAGTTTTTTTTTTCAAAATTTGCCGCCCCCCGAATTTTGCCGCCCTGGGCTACAGCCCATTTAGCCCATATGTAAATACACCCCTGAGCATACTTTCACCTTTCGCATAACTCAGCTTATACGCAAAAGATATTCTTCCACATGCATTCCTCATATGGGAGTTTCTTTTTGGAGTCATGTTTTAAGATTGTTTTTTGTAGAGTTCCAAATGAGGTGCGTGGTTTTTATGGTCAAAGAACCTCAGTGAAATACGGTCTTACGTTTGAGATATAAATCGTTTAAATTTGACGAGTTTAAGCCGAGTTACGCACACACGACCAACGTTAATTTTACTCAATTTGAGGGGCTAGAAGGTTAAAGTAAACTATGGACATATTTGTTTCAATTTAACATAGTTTAGTAAACACGTGCTTTAAGATTGTTTGAATTGTACAATCATTCGTCATTCTGCTGTCATTACTTTTTCTTATACTGCTCATTTATTTAGCAGTTTTTTTTGTTTAGTAACATATCTGCTACAGTTATTTGTCTGATTCATGATCAATTACGATTGTGTAGACTGTAGAGGTTTCAATTATGCTTTTTGTAACTATCTTTGTCAATTATATTATTAAATTAAAAACACAATTTTCGTCATACAACACTTTATTTCATTACATTAACATACAGGTAGTATATTCCGGCGTTCCATGACGCCATCTTCAGACCGACTGGTTAGAATCAAGATGGCGGACTGCAGTTCTATATTCAGATCGATAGGTTTAACTATGGTACTTGGTAGAGAGACAAAATTGTGCTAGGCTAGGTAGAAAAATGAAAAATGAAAAATGAAAATAAGAAAGTGTCAATCAGTCTTGGACCAGTCTACCTGATCTCATACAAGATTCTAAATTAAAAACAAAAACTCAATAATCTGTGAATATTATTTAGTTTATAATGTGATTCTTCAAAAAACAATCCAATCATAGGAGATAGTAGTACAGTATTCTATTATAAACAACTAATTTTTACTTACATCATGGAAGTGAAGATAGACGTTACGACATTTGATCAATTATATTGTTGAAAATGTAAAATAATAAATTCAATTTCCAAAAGGAATTATAGTTTGCGGGAGAAGTCGAGCTGCGCCGATGGTCAGGACATTCCACTGCGGATTACCGTCGACCCTCGGAGGGGCAGGGTCGAGGTGCGCCGATGGTCGTCCTGTTCCCCATCTTTTGCTGCCACGTTGTTACTAATTCATTTAAAATTAAAAATAAATGTTAGGTACGGTATGTTGTTATTTAAATTGTGGGAAAATCCCTGTAAATAGTAATTTTTATCACTATGGCGAAAAGCGGGGTTTCTGTGCTCATTTGCGTTTCACGATTAATATGGTTATTTTATGTAAATTGAAAATCCCTGTATAAATAGTAATTTTTATCTCTAGGGAGAAAAGCGAGTTTATTATGGGTAAAATGGCGCAACAGGAATTCAATGATACTGGTTCCAAACATACTAAATTCGATAGTTTCGCCGCTATGAACGAAAAGTCGGAAAAATTCAATTTAATTCATAACTCAGGAAACGCTAGCTCGATTCTTACAATTAATGAGTCTAATAGTATGTTTTCACACCTGAGGAATTCAATGATACTGGTTCCAAACATACGTAAATCGATAGTTTCGCCGCTATGAACGAAAAGTCGGAAAAATTGAATTTAATTCATATCTCAGGAACCGCTAGCTCGATTCTTGCAATTAATGAGTCTAATAGTATGTTTTCACACCTGAGGAATTCAATGAAACGGTTTCCAAACATACGAAAATCGATAGTTTCGCCGCTATGAACGAAAAGTCGGAAAAATTCAATTTAATTCATATCTCAGGAACCGCTTGATTGATTCTTACAATTAATTGGTCTGGGTAGTATGTTTTCACACCTGAGGAATTCAATGATACTGTTTCCAAACATACGAAAATCGGTAGTTTCGCCGCTATAAACGAAAAGTCGGAAAAATTGAATTTAATCTAACTAGGGGACTTGTGCTCCTCCACAGCATTTACGCTGTGCAGTCTAATATTCAATTTTATCCATATAGAACCGTAGGGTAAAAAACACCTTTGGACAGTTCTTCTGAGGGGCCAATTTACATGGGGTATGTGCCCAAACAACCCTCACAACCGCTGTGTCCTTTTCCTTTATTAGTTTGCCTACTAGTTGTTCCTACTAGTGTCCTAATAGTTTGTCTTATATTAGTGTTCCTATACTATTTTTATGTCCTTCATTACCAGGTTTTAATGTATTTAAAAAGGATTTACGTTAAATTGGTCAAAAATGAAAAAGAAAATTATCTTATAAACATGGGGAAAAGTAAAATTATTCACTACTATGGACAGTTTGTCTGAGACTTATACTGGACCGAATTACATGCAGTTTGTATCAAATAAAATAAAAACTTTGTTATTTTAGCTGATTTCATTTACTTAACGTCAACTTATTTCCATCGAAATTTAAGAACTCTTACAAATTTATTTTACAACCCTTCAAACAGATGATTGTAAAAACAAGAGGTATTTGTCTAAATGCAGTAGAAGAGCAAAAGCTCAAAAGAATTTGGTTTATTATGGACAGTACCAAAAACGTATATAATTATAATAAATTTTTGTTTGAATGGAATGAAAAAATAATTCAGAGTTATACTATTGAATCTACAATTGATGGTATAAAAACTAAACAATTAGCATAAATACTTTTTGATTCTTGAATTGTTTAAAGTTACTTATTTTTTTAGCAGCTGATTAATTGAGAATCAAGAAGTTCATTTGCCTTTAATATACAAAGGGCATTGTCAAATCTTCATAACATCAGTATATTGAATGTCTGTATGTACAGTGCTAAGATTCATCCACTGTATGAGAAACTCTAGTCTTAAGCCACTTGGCAATAACATTAAAAAATTTCTTTCTATTGGTAATAGAATATCATTAAGTGGCAACTTGTTCAAAAGCAGAATTTCTTGATACTTATAGCTCTTGAGATATTTATCAATTCTAATATTCGGTTTAAGCAGGTCTTCACCATATCTTGTATTATGATTATGAACAAAGCTTTGATTAATGAAATCGTTTAAATTATCTTGAACAAAAATAAGATTACTGTAAATGTACAAGCAACTGTCATTATACTGTAATAATGAAAAACAAGACTACATGAGTCTGTTGATTCTGTTGAGTCTGTTGATAGATTTAATGCAGACATAATGATGACACATCTAAAACCAGCGAGCCTTAGTATAAATTTACACACGATTCAAATAGAGAGTAATGTAAATCAAGTAACTTAAAAAAAAAAAAAAAAACGTTTAAGTTCATATATATTCCAATTTTTTTCTGTTTTGGAATGAAAAATAAATACAATATTTTACTTATATAATTGCTGTTTACTCAGTTAATACAGTACTATACAATTGAAAAATTACCGTATCAAATTCCCATCCTTGAGGATAAGTGGTCTGCTTGGTTAATTTTTCTATCACAAAAAAATACCAAAGAATAAAAATAACATTTTAAAGGTAAAAATTGTTTATTTATAAAAACTATTTAAACAAGTATGAGTCATACAAAATTTTATACAAGCTTTAATATAAAATCATTATAAAATAAAGTAATGAAATATAATACGCGTAAATGAAGTGAGACTAGACGCAAGTTTTCCAGATTAAAATAAAGCGGCTCGAAAGTTTTTACACTTTGCAAATTACTTAGTTCTGGTATAAAAATAATATAAATACAAGTCTACACGAGAAAAAGTCTTATTTCTTCGTAATCTTTAATTAATTAATACTAGCTGACCCGGCATGCTTCGCAATGCCAACATGAGAAATATTTTGCCCTTCAGGTGAGCTCGTTCACTGCGTTCAATCCCTGTAAAGTTTAGCTCGTTCACAAGACTATAGTATAGTCTAGTTTTTTATTACTAATCTTTTTTTATTCCCTCAATAATTTAATAATAACAGCTGTTTATAAATGATTCTTTAAGTAATCCCTAGTGCACGTGTTGCTCGACATCGAGCAATTCATTTTGATACAATACAAAAGTTACATTCAGTTTTAAATCATTGAAATCATCTTCCCTCATTGTTTAGCCACGGGCACGGGTTCTAAGAAACGTATTACACTGGGCCATCCGGCCCCTCTCCCAGCGTCGGCGTCGTCCTCTCTCTCCCCCAACCCCAATGCGGGTCTACCTGGCAACTGGCTCATGAGCCAGCAGTAGCCGCGAGATGGATATTGACATTTTTATGACCCCAACCGATAACGATGAGCTGGCACAGTGTCCGTTTCCCTTTTAAACCAGATCCTTCGTGGGAGTGACCATTATATAGGAAGACCAAATGGAGGAATGGTTTGTTTATCCTTGCTAATAAACATTGCTTTGACTAAAGCCTTTTGGTTTGTTGTCGTTGTTTTTTTTTTATTTTTATTATTTTATTTTATTATTTCACTGTTGCATATTAGCTGGTAATTTTACACTATGTACCACACACATTGTAGCACATACATTGTAGTAAACACATTGTGTACCACTTTTGTAATATTATTTGTAACAGTTGTTATTTATCAATTTACTTGAAAACTGTTAAGTTTAACAAGGCATAGGTTTGGCTTAGAAACATAACAGCTGACTTGGACTCTCTGAAAAATAACATCTATACTTAATACATCTTATTTAATACGCTAAGGGGTTTTTTGTCTTGAGAACCACTCCTACAATTTTCAACCGATTCTCAAGTTTTTGGTGTCGTTGGATACGGCTTTGTCTGTAGTTGTTTCCGCCAAAAACCTATGAGAATCGGACTGAAAATAAAGGCGCTATCCACCAGCTAAATCTCAAAATTTCCCATTAAAATACCATTTTGATTGAATCAACCATTTTAAACATCTATTATTGTTCAGCTGTAAATACATGTAGGTTTTTGTGATTACAGATATTCACAATATTGGATTGGTTGGATGTAATTGATTTAAAACTATAAGTAACATTTGTATTGCATCTAAATAAATTGCTCAATTTCGAGCAACACGTATTGTTAAAACCTTGTTAAATATGAAAATTGTATAAAAATACCACTGTGAAATAAAAGACATGAGGTTTGCTGAAAGATAAACAATGAAACTTTATTTTTGTGAGAATGATAATATTTACAAACAAAATAAATCATATGTTGATTTTTAAAGAACAGTAAAAAGAACAAATAGAAAATGTTCAGCTGTTACCATACTCCCCCGGAAAAAGTGATTAGGATGGTACTTTTAACAACTTATTTACAGGTCTTTTTACAATTCCATTTTGGGTTTTTATTTCGACAACTCTAATTATGCAGTCAGGTCCGGGAAATGTTTTAGTGATTCGTCCCATAGGATACTTCATTGGTGGCATGTTATCTTCCTTTATTAGAACTACATCTCCTTCATTAATAATGTTATTTTCAAACTTCCACTTGTGCCTTTGTTGTAGTGTGTGTAAGTACTCTTTATGCCACCTTTCCCAAAAAGAACTTTTCATTTTTTGTACAAGTTGCCACCTCTTGTTGTAGTTGGTAGGTCCGCTGTCTGCTTTTTCTGGAAGAGAAACTAAACTATCACCTGTGAGAAAATGTGCTGGAGTTAAAATATTAGTATCATGTTGATCGTCAGATACTTTGCACAAAGGTCGTGAATTGAGTATTGCTTCGACTTGTATGATTAAACTATTAAGTTCTTCAAACGTTAATACTTGATTTCCAATTACACGTTTTAAATGAAATTTAGCAGACTTTACAGCCGATTCCCAAAGTCCTCCCATGTTGGGTGCATGAGGAGGGATAAAATGCCAATTAATAGCCTTAGCCGATGAAAATTCACTGATTTCATTTTGGTTTTCCTTTACAAATCTTTTTATGGTGTTGTCTGCTCCAACAAAACTGGTTCCATTATCTGAATAAATATGTTCAGGGATGCCTCTTTTGCTAACAAAACGATTCAAAGCTGCTAAGAATGTGTCAGTTGTCATGTCAGAAATTAATTCTAAATGAACAGCTTTGACTGACATACAAATGAAAACAACTAAATAACTTTTCCTAAGAATCCTGCTTCTCGAATTAACCTGTTTTGTTAAGAAGGGTCCTGCAAAGTCACAACCAGTAGAATGAAAACATCGACTGAACGTTACTCTTGATTCTGGCAAATTACCCATGATAGGTTGAGGAGACGTGTTACTGAATCGACAACATCGTGAACATGTTCGAATGACATTACGAACTAAATTTCTTACATTACCAATCAACCAATATTTTTGTCTCAAAGTGTTCATAATGAACTGTATCCCAGCATGAAAATGAATATTGTGCAAATGTACAATGAGGGACCGAACAAACTGATGTTTAATGGGTAAAATGATTTGATGCTTTGTTTCATATGGTTGATTGGAGCGTTGTATACGTCCACCCACTCTAAGAATTCCTTTGTTGTCTAGAAATGGATTGAGACTTGCAAGTTTACTGGTATGCTTCACACAGTTCTTCTTTTGCAAACTTCTTATTTCTTCGTCAAAATTGGTAAACTGAATTTGTTTGATTATGCACATCAGAGCATCTTCTAACTCATTTGGTGTAAGGGATCCGCTTTGATTCAGTTGTTTGAGATTGTTTATGAAACGTTGACAGTATGCAGTTACTTTGATAGCCTTGGTGAATGAACTAAATTTAAGATACCACTCACTATTGTTGTCTTGTGTAAGTAATGAACATTTTACAGAACGTTTTTCGGGTACAATTGAAACTTCTTCATGAACATGTGAATTTATTTCTAAGTCTTTGTCTAAGAGCCATGAGGGCCCAGACCACCACTGATCCTGGTTGACGAGACTTTCCCCCAAAACACCTCTAGATGCTAAATCCGCAGGGTTGTCTTCTGAGCAAACATGATTCCAATCTGATATGTTCGTAAGCGACTGAATTTGAGAAACTCTGCTACTGACAAAAGTCTTCCATGTGTTAGGAGGCTTAGAAATCCATGCTAGTACAATTGTTGAATCCGTAAATAAGTATGTGTTTGAAATAGGTAAAAGTGGCCCAACCTTACTGACTAGTTGAGCTAGTAATAGGGATCCACATAACTCCAACCTGGGAATTGTAACTCTCTTAAGGGGACTAACTCTTGATTTAGCACAAATCAACTGAACTTGCACATGAAATGTTGACTTGCTTCTCAAGTATAACACTGCAGCGTAAGCTTTCTCCGAAGCGTCACAAAAGCCAAATAAATAATAAGTAAAGTCTGAGCCAAATGAAATCAACGGTCTAGGTATTTGGAGATTTTTGAGGTGACATAAACTGTTGCGATATTGGATAAACTCATCGGACAAATTGTAGGAAACTGACTCATCCCAATTCTTATTGCATAACCATGTTTGTTGCATGATTAGCTTAGCTTTTGTCATAACTGGGCATAATAGCCCCAACGGATCGAATAGACGTGCAATTTCAGATAAAATACTACGTTTTGTGATTTGGTTTGGTAAATCAGATAAGTGTATTGAATACTGATACACATCCCGATTTGGATCCCACAAAATCCCTAACAGCTTTATTAGAGAGTCTTCTGACTGAAAATGAAATATTGACTGGCTGGGTGTTACTTCATCTAGGATTTCTTTCGCATTTGATGACCACTTTCGTAAAGTAAAACCTGCCTGATTCATTGTTTCGTTTAATTGATTTTTTATTGACAAAGCATGATCTACACTATCAGATCCGCTAACTAGATCATCAACGTAAAAATCTTCTTTCAATATCCTAGCTATTTCAGGAGAATGATCTTTGACGTCATCTGAGAGTTGACATAATTATTTGGTGATGAATATCAACAAATTCATTGTATAGTTGCTCTAACTTGTCATTTCTTACTTTAACGTCAGATATGTCACCTGTATTAACATCAAAATTAGTAATGAATGTTTTCATTTTTGTAATAGAGCCTTTAATTGAAGCTCTCTTGTTTTGTAATAACCTAAGTTCTGTCATGTTTTGAAATACAAAATGTTTTGTTGAGAAATACAAAAATGTCTGACAAACTTACTCAAACTTAAGTGGACTGTAGATAAAATAAATCCATTGCTCGAAGGACCATGTTAAAACCTTGTTAAATATGAAAATTGTATAAAAATACCACTGTGAAATAAAAGACATGAGGTTTGCTGAAAGATAAACAATGAAACTTTATTTTTGTGAGAATGATAATATTTACAAACAAAATAAATCATATGTTGATTTTTAAAGAACAGTAAAAAGAACAAATAGAAAATGTTCAGCTGTTACCACGTATACTAGTAAGTTATTAAAACCGTTATCTATACTTAATTAATGCTCTTAGGTTTTTTTTTTTTTTGTGGAGAACTCTTTCTACAATTTTAACCGATTTCAAGCTTTTGGTGTCGTTGGATAGGTCTTCTCTAGTTGTTTCCGCTAAAAGCTTATGACAATCGGACTGAAAACAAAGGCGCTATTCACCGTTGAAATCTCAAATTTTCTAATTAAAAAGCTTTGGGATTAAATAAAGCATTTTAAACATCTGCTAATTTAACAGCTGTATATAAGTGGTTTTTGGCGATAATCACAATATTGGATTTGTGTGGAACACCCCACAGATAACAAATAATTTAAAAATAAACAACAAATTAATTATGTCATGGGATAGTGCAGATTAAATTGCTCGATTTCGAGCAACACATTTACTAGTTGCATCCAATCTGCTACTTGACCGTGTTTGTTACGAGTTTACATTTTATGTGATTTTTTTTTGTTTATAGTTTAAATCAACCCCCCACCCCAATATTCCTGGAAAAGTTTAAATTAAAAAAAAAAAATTATAGTTTGAATTAATTTTTTTTTTAATATGTATTTTTTCATTGTGTTACCGTTGTTATGTTTCAAGTTAATTGAAATTTGATGGCACTATTGGTGCTTACTGTAACTTCCGAAGATGAAATATTTTAGAGTATTAAGAAAGTAATAATTTACTGATGGTCTGTGTGGAATGATTTAGCCTACCTCCCACAATTTTACAACCTCCTTAGGTAGTTCCTTTAGCCCCTCCAGACCCTTTAAGGCCCTAGTGCGATAGATCTTTATTGTTTGATGTGAGAACACCCGTTTTGGGATTGGTTGGCAGATTTTAAGCGGCCAAAGCAGTTGTATATAATTATAAGGGTTGAGATTGATAGTTAAGTTGTGAGTTGTTTGTTCTACGTCGACGTTCACTTATACCACGGACCGAAGTGAAAGAAAACGAAAAAAAATGTGCCAGTCTCTAAATAGAATATTATTTGCCATTTGAAGAACATGAATTGTTTGCTTCAATTACAACAGTACTTCATATATGTGTAAAGGTGATAGAATCATTTTTACACTTACAATTATCATTGACTATGTACACTAACCTTTTATCTTATGATAATACTAATATAACTCAAATTAAAATTACCAAAACCCCTCGGCATTGTCACGGTAGGTGATTTATTTGTTTTAAATTAATAGCAATAATTTAACTATCACTCATGCTGAAGCACATACAGCATATAGGAGATATCTTTAATTTTGTTTTCTATTGCTATGATGCCAAAGAAATGTTCTGCATTAATTAATTAATATTATTAGTGAAACTAAGATAATGTTTATTTCTTGTTGGTTATTGACAAAAAATGTAGCAGGGAAAGAAGTTTTTTTATCTTTGATTAAGGAAAGAGTGTCCGCGACGAAGTTGTAAGAGGGAGTGTTTAAATATTTTTATCCGAGGTATTTTTGTAACACTATCCGTTTCCGCTACATTGATTATTTTAAAGACGCTGGCCAAGCAACATGCACAATACCGTACTATAGTTAATTCTACTCTTAAATATTATCTCTAAATAAAAGTAATATGTACTATATATTTGTCAAATACCACTCACTCACGTATCAGAGTATCTCCAAAACTGTAAGGTCTAGAGGGTTTAAAACTTGGCATGGACGTTCATCTTTGCTCAAAAACGCTCACTAAGAAACGATTTTGCAAAATTCCGTCAGGGCTCCACCCCGCAAGACTTAAAAATTTTGTTACAATGTTATTCTTATGGGGGGATTTTTAATACAAACCAAAGCAACAACGAATCTCCAAAAGTAGAGAGCATGCATGATTAAAAATTGGTATAGACGTTACTTTTTACTTATTGATGCTCACTAAGAAACGGTTTTACGAAATTCCTGCAGGGCTCCACCCCAGAGGACTTCAAAATTTCGTTACAATGTTATTCTTATGGAACACTTAAAATACGAATCTAGGAAACAACAAATCTTCAAAACTATACGACCTACAGGGTTGAAATTTGGAATGGCCGTTCCTCTTTGCCCATAGGTGCTCACTAAGAAATGGTTTTGCGAAATTCCTTCAGGGCTCCGCCCCACACGACTTCAAAGATTTGATGTAATTAGCTGTTGAAGATTCAAAGCTATCAGCTGTTAGTGAAATAATACATTTAGGCTGCTTTCACACTGGCGACTTTTGCGGCAGCTACAATAATTGTCGCTGTCGTTGTTTACGCCACCAGCTGCATTTTGGATTATTGAAACAAGATTCTATGTTCGGTTGTGTAGATAATTTAGTTGCTTTTCTTATCACAGTCGCGTTGTTATCGTTCATATGTTTTAGTAAAAATCATAAATGATTTTACATTGTAAATTATGAAATATCCAAAGACCTACAAAACATTAAAATGGCTTTATATAATGTTTTATATAATAAAAAAATATTTTTATAAATCAAACAAAATAGACGATTGCTAGTGTTTAATAATTATATGACAATAAGCTATAATGTAGTGATTTATATAAAAACGATTGGACTAACATTTCGAGGTTGTCTGCCGTTATGTTAATTATGTATCTTTCACTACGATAACTGTGTGTATATTCATTATAATATTGCTGCCCTAAGTGTATTCAAGATTTTAAATATCTACGTACTGGTGGTTTCGTCCACAAATATCATATTGACAGTAAACTCCTTAGAAAACTCCGCCGGCGGGTCCAGAATAATTGATTGCAGAATAAAAAAATAATGCTTCCTCTTTGATAGAATAGAATTTTAAAAGTAATTGGGTGGATCAGTATATGAATATCCAGGTGAAGCTCATCTCCCTTGAGCTTTTCAGCACCTTGTCATCTTCTGGGCTCATAAAGCAAGTCGACCGCAACTTATTTATCTGCTGGACTGCGTCTAAATCCCCTATGCCAATCATCCATCAAGCCCATAGGCGTCATTTGGGGGGGGCGAGGGGGGGCAGTTGCCCCCCCAATAATTTCGGGGTTTTTTTTAAATTGGATATTAAAATGTTAGGTTATTTAATATCGTGAAATTTTTGTATATAACAATTATAAACTTCTGAATCAGTCTTTAAAAAAATGTCTACTTTGAATTATTTACGTAAAAATCTTAAATTGACTCAATCTACAGTCGTCATCTTTGGCAGGAAGTCCCATCTCACGTCTGTCCCGCTACAACAGAAAGAGCGCCAATGTGTCAGGTAGCGCAGCGTAGAGGCAGACTGCAGTACCAGTTTAATTCAAAAGGCGCATGCGTGGGTCTGAAAGCTGGACAACAACAATGTCAAGTGAATGAGACAGATGTGTTGATTGTGTCATGAAATTTTTTAATTTGTTTAATGTATTGTAGAAACACCATCGGTCAAGAAAGGTTAAGTGTTCACTGGGGCTTTTGGCAATAGAAAGATATGTAGAAATCCACATTACAAAAGTAATAAATGACTTTGATTCGCCGCGAAATAGATGGCTTAATTTGGCATGGTCAGTTAACTGAACTAACGTGTTCTTATGCTTGACCAAGAAATACAGTGAATTAATGCAATAACTAGTGTAGGCTACATGTTGCTCGAAATCAAGCATTTTAGTTACTATACTGATAAAACATTTAATTTCCTACAACAGAGAAATTTTCATTTTCTATAACAACATTTTTTGGTAAACATTTTTTGTGGGCCTACACACACCTTGCTATTGTTACGAAGATACCTTGGCCTTTTGCATAGCTTAATACCTATAACGGCTTTCGGGATTTGAAGTCCCTAATCAGCCGCCTTTATACAAATTATTCAAATAGTAAGAATAGCTGAATGCCGATGTTTCGCCCAATAATTCCAATGTTTGGTGAAATCATTGTCCTCAACCACTTACCTCCAAATCTCGAAGTGAAATCATAAGTTTAAAAAAAGTAAAAACCTTTGAATCATAATTTGAATGAGAATAGGCCGCGGCCGCAGCGCTAGGCGAGTTTTGGCTGCAGAGGTTTACGGGAATCGTGTTTTAAAATTAACTCTTTAAGATAGAGATTGACTCTTAACTTTTTCTAAAAGTAGAAAGAAGAATCTCGTCTTCTCTGGTTTTAGAATTTTTAAATAAAATTTCTAATTTCAGTTATAACTTTCTAAAATCATCTGTTTTTCTCTTGTGGCAAATTTTTATAGATGCAGAGGTTTACGGGGATCTTGTTTTAAAACTAACCAATTGAGGTAGAGATTGGCTCTTAGGCTAACTTTTTCTAAAAGTTAAAAGACGGATCTCGTCTTCTCTGGTTTTATAATTTTTAAATACAATTTCTAATTTCTGCTATAACAGTCTAAAATCATCTGTTTTTCTTGATGCAAATAATGCATGGGTTTTGTAGAGCCGTGTTATCTTATTCTAAATGCAGTTTAGAGCTATAACTAAGGTGCCATATCAAAGAAGAATGACGGTGCTAAATTTCCTTTGGTACACTTTGGAAATTATTTCATCAAAACTAATAGAAAACTTCAGTTAAAATTCGAGAAAAGAAGATGATTTTAGACGGTTATAGCTGAAATTAGAAATTTTATTTAAAAATTTTAAAACCAGAGAAGACGAGATCCGTCTTTCTACTTTTAGAAAAAAAGTTAAGAGTGGTAACTTAAGTCTCTATCTTAATTATTTAATTTTAAAACACGATTCTCGTAAACCTCTGCAGCCATCAAACTCGCCTAGCGCTACGTCCGCGAGTATACATCGATGGGCGCGGCATTCGGTCGTTCGGGCTCAGGTAAATCAGACGAGCCTTGCCTTGGTTAAACAAAACATGACCTCTTTTGTGTGAAAAGGTAGATATAGGCCTATAGTACTTTCGCTGATGTCCAATGTTTACACTTTACAGCTGTTTACTTGAAAATCAATCAATTTCCTTACTGATGGGTTATCAAATGGAAAAATTACGAACTTTAAGGACTTGTAGGTCTCCCCTCTTTTATATGGAATTTACCGATTTACTTTAGAAACAACTTAACGCCAAGCTCTATCCAATGGCACTAAAATCATTACAATCTACTGAAAATTGTGGGAGGAGTTCCTTGTACAAAACCCGTAGGCCTATCACGTATTAATATGTATAGATGTTTTTGTAAATCATTACTTATCTTTTTTATTACTTAGTAATTTTTTACCTTTCTTGTTCTCAATAGAAATTTAGGTAATGTAATGGGCAATGTATAACGTAGCTGTACTGATACTAACCAACAATAGTTAAATGATAGTTTAATCCATTATACGGAAGACTGCAAAGGTGCTTTGTCATAAAATAATTTTTGATAAAGATAAAACGTGACTGTAAATTTCTTAAGTTTTAAATAATATACAATAAAAATAACTAAAGAGTTATAAAATGATGTTTTTTGTTTTTTTATTCCAACGATTTAGCATCCATTACCCAATTAAAACCATTAAATTTCTTAAGGTGTCTTACATCACAGTAACCACTGGCAGTTCCCAAAGAATAATGACCTTCAAGGCTACATATAGAAACATTTTATATAATCAAATTTTACATGCATTAGGGTATTAGTTTCATGGGTTTGTGAGATAATAAACTTATTATAAGATCACAGTTTATGGACAGCTTAGTGTCACAATGTAAACCAACTTAATTAGCTTTTTAACTTACTTCGTGAGGTCCCAGTGAGCTGGAAGAGCCCACTGCGGCTGTTATAGGGCTTTGCCCTCTTCAGCCTCGGATAGGGTGTGGGATGTGGTTTGGCACATTTATTAACGAAATTTAAGATGTTTGGCGTATTTGTAGGAAGGGGGTTAGGGGGTGTGACCTTATGAAAATCTTGCCTCCCCAATCAGAATGCTGAAATGACGCCTATGATCAAGCCCATTTCAAATTCAAAATTGAAGGTTTCTCTTGGGTTTGGAGCTTTTGGATTGCAAAGGACCTGTGTTTTCCTGTCACCTTGGAAGCAGACTTTATTCAGCGCTCTGGGTTGATTTTGGATTCAGGTAGAGGCCAGTGATACTTCAGGTTTTCTCGGCTGGTGTCTATCCCTTCCTCTGACAGTGTGGCTGGGTTCGCTGCTGCGGTCAAGCCTGACGCAGACAGTGAGACCACACTTGATCCGACTCAGGCGGAGGTGGACGCCATCAGAAAGCTCTGCAACCGTTTTCCTGACGTGCTGACGCCAAAACTGGTGATAACCGACCTCTTAGAATATAAAATTCGTTTTACGGACACCTGGCCGGTAAGCCCAACCTTCATAAACTGGCTCCACCTAAGATGGAAACCCTGCGTGGTATCATCAATGACTTTCTCGAAAATGGGGTGATCGAGCTTTGGCGCTCAAGCTTTCCTTGTGCCGAATCCGAATGGCAGGTATCGCATGGTGCTTGACTACAAAAATTTGAACTCAAAAATTGAATTTGACTCTGTACCTCTTACTGATTTGCACTCCTCTCTTTCCGTTGGTTCGGTAAGGCCAAATATTTCTCCGTTTCCGATATCAACCAGGCTTATAATCAGATCCCATATTGAAGGCTGAGTCTAGACCACTGCTTTCTGTGTTTTGTGGAATCTTTATCAGTTCATTAGAGTTCCAATGGGCCTAGCTGTGGGGGCCCAGACTCTCACCCGACTTCTGGATTAAATTTTTCAAGATGTCAAATTAAAATTTCTTTTCAACTACCTGGACGACCTTCTGGTGTACAGTGACGCTCCTTTCACACATCACGTTTTTAGCCGTGCGGGAAAAAACCGCACGATTTAAAAAATCGTCCGTCACACCGTATAAGTAATTGGCAGCCGGTTAAAACCCGTCAATGTGCCTGTGTGAAAGGTCTCATAAGATTCTATTGGAATGTCCGCCGTGCGATTTTTAATCGTACGTACGAGCAAAACCGTGATGTGTGAAAGGAGCGTGAGAGTTTCGATGACCACCTAATTCATCTTGAGGAAGACATGGACAGATTGCTTAGGGCAGGCCTTACCGTCAACCCGGACAAAGTCAGCTTTGCACAAGCTGAGATTTCGTTTTTTGGGTCATCTGGTGTCTTCCAAGGGCGTCTGCATTGATCCAGCTAGGACCCAGGCCATCAGGGAGTTTCCTCCTCCTAAAGATGCAAAGTTTCACGCAAAGTTTGACGTTTGTAGGAATGGTAGGTTTTTACCGGCACTTCATCCCCAAAATCGCTGAGTTGGCGGCCCCTCTCAACCCTCTCTGGAAGAAGGGTGCCAAGTTTGTTTAGGGTGAAGCTGAGCAGACGTCCTTCGAGCTCCTCAAGAAGACCATCTTGCAAATCAATCAAGTTGAAAGACATTCATCGCTGTCTTTTTTTTCAAAATTTACTATCGGTCACATAACAGTAGGAATGGGGAACTCTACCTTTGCCTATTCCATTAAATCATAATTATTACAAACGCCAAATTAATTAACAAATATATGCTTTATTTATGATAATATTAAAACTCATATTTGTATGTAATATTCGTAATATTGCTCTTTTTTTGTGAAATACCAACCACTGATTTTCAATTTTATGGCCAAAATTATCATTTAACTATTATATACATGTATAATAATATTATTAGTTCATAAAATCATCAGCATTACTCGACTACTTATAATTTAGGCAATCTTCATTTAAAGGCTTATGAATTAACCATTAATGATACTGTCTTCAAAAACAGGTGATACAAGAAACATTTAACTAACTATAACGCCATCTAATGAATATATTTGAAAACAACTTGATTATTAAAATTAACACCAGTTGTGCTGCATGTCAAAAACGCCACCTGGCTACAAGTGGCACGCCACTTGCGACAATAATCGCCAATGTGAACGTACCCATTTGATTCAATGCTTTTTCAAAACGCGCGACCACTTGCTGCCGGCGTCAGCTGTTTTTGTCGCCAGTGTGAAAGCAGCCTAAATGATGATGTAACCATACGACAATATTTTTATCTTTGTAAACAATTTAACTGGTGTAAAAATGTTTATTAGTTAAGAATTTGGGTTAGGTTAGTCTACTTTGTCAAACACCACTCACTCAGTCTCATCGAATCTTTATAACCATAGGGTATAAGGGGTTGAAATTTGCCATGGACGTTCCTCTGTGTTAAAAAATTCTCCCTAAAAAACGGTTTTGCAAAATTCCTTCAGGTCTCTACCCCAAAGGACTTCAAAATTTCCATTTTATATTATTCTTATGGCCAATATATTATATTATACAAATCGAGGCAACAACGAACCAGAAAAGCTATAGGACCTACAGTGTTAAAATTTGGCATGGGCGTTCTTCTTTTCTCATAGATGCTCACTAAGTAACGGGTTTGCAAAATTCAATCAGGGCTCCGCCACATAGGACTTCAAAATTTCTATATAATGTTATTCATAGCTAATTTTTAGTTCGAATTTAGGAAACAACGAATCTGAAAAACTATAGGATCTATGATGATGAAATTTGAAGTGGATGTTCCTCTTTGCTCATATGTACGTGCTCACTACGAAACTGTTTTACAAAATTCTATCAGGGCTCTGCCACACACAATTTCAATTTTGGTCTAATGTTAAATTTTAAATATAAATCTAGGGAACAAAGAATATGAAAAGCCAGGTGACCTAAGGGGTTGAAATTTGAAATGGAAGACACACTTTGCCCATAGGTGCTCATTAAAAATCGCTTTTTAAAGCATCTTTAGGGCTTCGCCCCACGGGACTTCAAAATTACTTTTAGGGTCTATTGGGTTGAATTTTGGCATGGACGTTCCTCTTCGCTCATTGGTGATCACTAAGAAACGCTTTCACAAAAATCCCTTTAGGGCTCCACCCCAGTTGTCTTCGAAATTTCAATATAATGTTACAATTATGGTCAATTACAATATGAATTGAAAGAAACAACGAATCTATGAACTATAGGGTCTGCGGGGTTGAAATTTGGAGTAATATCTTTGGTCATAGGTGCTCAATAAAAAGTGGCTTACAAATTTACTTCAGGGCTCTGAAGTAACCTCAAAATTACCTCAAATCGTTTGAGAAATATAGTTTTTTTAATTTATCTAGGCCTCCACCCCACTGGACTTAAAACTCATTCTATGGCCTACGGGGTTGGAAATTGACATGGACGTTCCTCTTTACTCATTGACATTCCCTAGGAAACGATATTGCAAATTTCCTTTAGAACTACACCCCACAGAACCTTTAAGTTACAATAGATTCTACGGGGTTAAAATTTGACGTGGATATTCCTCTTTACTCAAAGGTACTAAGAAACTGTTATGGAAAAATAGTTTTTGAAGTCCTTTAGGGCTCCACCCCACTGGACTTCAAAATTACTCTATGACCTACTGGGTTAATATTTGACATGGATGTTCCTCTTTGCTCATAGTAAGTCACCAAGTAACAATTTTGGAAATATAGTTTTTGAAACCTTTTAGGGCTCGGCCCCACTGGACTTAAAAATTACTCTATGGCCTACGGGGTTAATATTTTACATGATCGTTCCTCTTTGTCCATAGGTACCCCGCTCACACTATTTCAATGTATTAATATAAATGAATATATTAAGGAAGAAGATTTCGTAGGTCTTAAAAGAGATTAAAAAACAAATTCAACACGGGCGAAGCCGTGACGGGCAACAGCTAGTATTATATAAATCACATAAAAATTTTGAAAAAATATATCTTACGCGGAATAAATGTTATACTTTATTGGTAGAACTTTTTTCTATGGAATACAGATATTACATCTTTTTATCCTTATTATATTAAATTAATTTAGACGATCAATTTATATAATCCACCTTCTAAGAGAGCAAATGTTAAAGAAAATCTCTTTAAACTATACTAAACAAAAACTCAACGCCAAAATGTTATTAAGTCTTATCCTATTACCCATGTATCATTTTGAAACCATTATGTGACATGCTGTATAATAGTAAGTTACTTCCCAATCTATTTGCAGGGCCCATACATTAACATGATGAGTTGCGCGAATCTCCGCTCTTCCGCGTAAGTTTACGACGCTCTTTTAAATCTTTCTGCTAATGGGGGACCTCACAAATAAATGATTCAAGTGAGAAATAAAATTTTGAATCTTCGCTACAAAATTCCCAATGACAGCTTTTACTTGACCAAAAGTAAAACACTATTTCACATCCTACATATTTCATTTGATTATTCAATTGATTTAAAAGTAGTAACTTTTATTAAACTAGATGCAATTATAATTCATTACACATCTTTTTAATGCTATAAATACTGCAAGAATCACCCTTTCCAACAGAATCTTTTATCAAGTAATCATTCGTTGTTTCAGTAGGCAAAAATATAGGTATATTGAAGTGTTGTTGTTATTTCTGTCGCTCGGTTCCGCGGCCTTTTACCACCCAATGGTCCCGTGAAATCCACGATTTTCACCCATTGAATATGCAGTCCAGTGAAACTTAGTCCGAAGAAAAGCTGGGGAGCCTAACCCACCCATGAGCGGGCCGTCCGGCAGAACGAAATGGGCTCGTAGAAATGTCTGAGATATCACAAGAAGATTGCATGAGTTACCTAAGTTTAAACGTAGGATACTGGCTTTACCTAAATCTTGCTGTCGTTTTAAATATTTTTAGATAAAGATGACAAATAATTAGCAGAAGTTTGTAAAACGGAGAAAGCTGATCACAAACAACTCTAACCCCTAATGACGCAGCGGCGAATTTCGGGGCGCTATTGTTTGGGCACGGACGGATACGGGGTTTAATGTTCCAAGTAAAGGACAATGTTACCGCCTAGACCGCTCGCTACCTGCAAAGTCGGCGAACTTGAATCTGTCACTACGGGGACATGCCGAAATTTATGACAGGCAGCGCGCTTGACTAGACATTCACTATATCACTATTTTGAGAAGGGGACCTCACATAGTGGGTATTTTAACCTGAATATAAATATGAATGAAAGATGAGTGTACATATTGATAGGATAAATTACCGAGCTGACTTAATAAAGATTGTACACAACTCTTGGTTGTTATTGGTGTATTTTATGATATTCTGTGAATCAAAGTACATTTTAAAGACTCGTTAAATTTTGTGTGTTTTTCTCAATTTTCAGCGGTGGTCACTTAATGGGTTAGAAAAATTAACAAATCCAGTGAGGATTTAACAGGATAAAGTTAACAGGACCATTCAACCAAAAAGTCCGAAATCAGTTAAGTTTTTTTGCCCGCTGTGATGCTAAAACATAACAGTTAGTTACCCACAACCACTTTTATCCTTAATTTATCCTTGTATAGCTTTTCATTTTCACAAATTCTCCAAAAGTGAGTAAAATGGGTGAATTTGATTCAGTTTTGGACACTTAATAATGAATAGCTTCAACATTAAGAGGCAGTGGGATCATTTTACATTTACGATGCAATTACTGTTTAGGTAAGAGGTACTCAGATAATCCATTGACAAAATTTACAATGGTATATTTTTATGATGATGACATCTAATCTGGTCACATATCCATTAGCCTAAACAAATGTAAACCGAATTATGAATTTTTCCATTCATGCTCATACACCGTTTATACCGTGGGCTAAAATGCCTCTATGTGGTGCAGTAAAAAGGTCTATGCAAAACATAGTGACTCATTTACATGCTTTAGTCAAATAGGGATGTTTGCGGGTACAGCCATTTTTAGTGCCATACAGTGGTGGACTTTTATTTTTTTTTTTTATTTTAAACAAAATATCAACATACAATGCACCGTTATAATAAGACTTACAATACACCTTTATAATAAGACTTACAATAAATTTTATTGTAAGGTATAACTATTACTTTAGTAAGAAAATTCGCCGGGCACTTACTGGGTAAAAGGGATCACTCACTTGGTCGAGAATGGTCACTTACTGGAGTCGTGTCTGTCAAAGAGATGTTATATTTTTATATACCTTTTTATTATTATTTATTAATAATACTATTTATAAATACTCCTAAGATTTGCATTAAAAGACAGTAGAGGTTTAGGAATTGTGAGGACACAAATGACCTGGTAGGATCTGGTAACACACATAGATGACTCTTTACCGGTTACTCACTGGTGCCTTTACCCTACAGTAGGATTTTAAATCTTGTCACTTTCACAATCAAATTTGAGCTATTATTTAATTATATGAAATATAACTAGGGGTATCTGTGCAGTGCAATGCGCTGCATTTACTCGAGTACCTGGTAGTAAAACCTAGCCTCTTTGCCTAAAAATTCAAAATTATATTTAGCTTCTAGGCCAAACTGTTTTATGTCAGCGTTACTACTATTTACTATTTAGCGTTTTACTATTTGACGTTTTACTATTTAGCGTTGGTCTTTTTTACTATCAACAGCTGTATTATTGTATTTATTTTGCAATTCAATACAAATTATTCTCCATGTTAATCTTATGGACAAAAAACTAACTTTAAAGGCTTCCCATGCCCTTCAGAGTAGAAATGTACAAAATCTAAAAACTTATAAGAAAACTACAAACTAAGACGCATCTTATGACATCTCAAACATTGAATTTCGTCTACAAATGAGAGAGGAGTAGGGGCCTAGTGTTTACAAAAAACTGCTTACGTTCGTATTAAATAGAATATAGATGGATATATTTAATGAAATTGTTTTCCTCCATAGACTGCTATTGTGAAAGTTCGTCATATCGTAGCGTCGAGACACTATTTTTAATTAGTTCTTCCGACTTTTTCCGCGTATTGCCTAAAAGGTAAACATTTCACTTGAACATATAACCACTTATATGTTGTTATATGTTTATTGATTCTTGAAACAATCTCTTGAGGTTTAAGGTTTAAGGAAGGTTTGGACGGTAAATGAAATTATTATTTAATTTAGACTCCTTGGGTCGAAAACATATAGTTTGACTAGAAATCTGTAAGGTTTTGATAAGTGGTATACAAGTTATTGTGTGTTCTTTACAATTTAAAGGTAGATTTAAATATTATACTTATAATGGCATAATAGTTTGATTAAGAACAATCTTCAAAGAAAAACTTATATCTTCACCATAATTTTACACAGTTATCGATGTATTAACATATCATTTACGCTTATTACTTACATAGTTAGGACGACTTAATTTGTCTAGTCCTTCTGACTTTTTCCCCTTAGCACCTAAACGGTAAACATTTCACTTAAAAATATAACAAATTTAGACTCCTTGGGGTTGAAAACATATAAGTTTGACTATAATCTGTAAGGTTCTGATAAGTGGTGTAAAAGTTATTGAATATTCTTTTCTATTTAAATGGTTGATTTAATCATTAACATAATAGTATAAGAGTTTGATCAAGAAAAAACTTCAGTGGAAACTTATTGTTCATTATAATTTTACATATTTTTGTTATATTAACATAGACTCTAACCTTATTACTTACACGGTTAATTAATTAATTATTTTAATTTTTTCGACTTTTCCCGCGGAGCGCCTAAATGGTAAACATTTCACGTGACGAAAATAACCAGCTTAGACTCCTCGGGGACGAAAACATATAGTTTGACTACGAATCTGTAAGATTCTCATAAGTGGTGTACTAGTTGCATTCATTATAATAATTGCTTTAACTATTGTATAAAAATAGATTAAGAGTTTGATTAAGAATAAATTTAAGAGAACAAATAAAACATTTTACTCCTTAGATCGAAACCATTTAGTTAGACTACGTATCTCTAAAGGTATAAAACTTTTTCTTTAATTGTTACGTTTTTTATCGCCACAACAGTTTTACCATCATTATGTCGTTTTTTTCTAATAGTTCGTATGTAAAAACAATTATTTTTAATTGTTATTAAACATTTTTAGCGTTAGGATTAGATTTAACGTTTCCTTGCATTGTTTGTCTTTGTGGTTTTTATTTTCGGTTGGCAACACTGACCCAATGCAGGGATAAGTGATGGTAACAAAAATAATGTGGGTTAAGTGTCTATACATATCTATTTCGGTGTGTATATTCGAACACTTATCCCACGCAGGGGTATGTGACAAATGCAGGGTTATGTGTTTATAATGGTATCTATATATATAATACGTGATGCCCCTTTTTTGTTAACACTACTCCTCCCTTATTTCTGGGCCAATTTTAAAGTTTGAGGTGTCAAAAGAATGGTCTCAGTTCGTAGTTTTGCAATAAGGTCTTAGATTTTTGATATTTTAACTCTGAAGCTCACGGGAAGCCCTCAAAGTTCATTTATTGTCCATAAGATTAACATGGGAACTAATTGTTTATTAAATTACAAAATCAAACAGCTGTTGATAATACAACCAACAAACACAGCTGAATAGAAGCAGTTGAACTACTGGTACTGAAATATCAACACAATTCCATACTAAATACAAGAAGTGTCTATTGTGTGGAAAATATTTTGTGTTTTACCTTTTACCTTAAAATGTAGCTTGTAGATTTTGCTTGAACTTTGTAATTATGTTTATTTGAACACAAAAATAGTTAAATAAGTTAATTAAGAGAAATATTAACCAAAATTAAGTGCCACAAGCCAAAATGGACCACAACGACAAATATGTATTTTCTTCATTTTTGTCGTTTCTTTATTTAAATTCTGAAATTCCTTAGAGAGTTAAGATAAAGAGGTTTTAGTTCGTTGTAAATAGTAATAACGATTATGCGCTATGTCTACAACTAACTCATACAGTAATAGACTACAAAAACTGTCACAGTTTTGAGTGCTGCATAGCTCATACAGGACCGGGGAGTTGTAATTAAATATTGATTTTCCTGTTGTTGTCATTTACGTTTTTGTGTGATGAACTATCTAGATCCAACGTCTGTGAACTTATTCTAAATTTTATAGGAGTTTTTAGGCAGAGGGGCTAGGACAAATCTGCATAAGAACCATCACGTAAGTTGGAGAATTAGTGATGAAGATCGATTGATGAAATACCAAATGTGGTGTAATCTGATTTTCATTATAATTTAATTTTTATTTAAAGCAACTCGCTAAATTACTTTGGAGCAAGGTCAACACCGAGCAAGGTTAATACTATCTGTTTTCTGGGCCAAATTTAACGTTTAAGGTGTCAATTTTATCTGAAGTTCACGGGAAGCCCTTACAGTTGTTTTTTTATCCATAAGCGATGAACATGGGGATTCTAAATAAAACCGCTAATGATAGTAAAGCATACAACGGCATATTAAAAGACGAATAGAAGAAATTAACTGAAATGTCAACACAATTCCATAGTATTAGGCCTATATAAGTAATATCTACTGTGATATTGCACATGTAGCGGATAGATTTAGCTTGAACTTTGGATTTATGCGTAGTTGAAAACAAAAATAAATTTAGTAACAGCCTCAACCTCAGCAAAAATTTCCTCTCATGTCTAAAAACACATTTGAAAATTTACAATAATGTTTTTGTGAAGATAAATTTTAGCCAAAATATAAATTAAATTAACCACATCAACAAAGACATTGTTCATCTCTTCAGTTTTGTTATTCTTTATTTAAACTCTGTTTTGCCATGGAAAGTTAAGTTTAAAAGGATTTTAATTGTTATAAATAGTATTAGTGTGAGCTCATTCACTATGCCAAATACTATTTTTCCAGACACTACTACAAAAACAGTCACAATGAGTGATCCATAACATTTCACGCAGGACCGGGTAGTTGTCTTATTTGTCTCTGCAGTCATGTATGATGATAAACTATCTAAACCCAGCATCTGTGTATCTCTTCCAGTTATTAAGTTTTTAGGCAGAGGCCCTTAGACAGACCAGCAAAAGAGTTAATCCTAGCTAATTTGGGCCAAAAAGGACACCCACAAAATTTCAACACTACACCATAGTAATAAGTAGAAAAATAAGTGATGAACATTGATTGATCAAACGCCGACAAGATGGAAATTAATTCCCAGTATGATTTAAATTTTATAAAAAAAACGAAGTAAATTACCATGGAACAAGGTCTGATCACCAAGCACACTGAAATATGCAGCGCATTGCGCTGCACAGGTACCCCTAGTATATATATATATATATAAGTTAACACGATAATTCACGAAACCGTGTTAACTATTATACAAGAGCAAAATTTCTTGTGTCCTAGGATCTTTTATTTGTTGGTTGAATATGAGAGTTTATTTGACCACGACGAATGAATTGAAGTTGGTCCCATGAATGGTAAAAATTCGTTTTTTGTCTTAGAGCCCATCAAAGTTCCAAAAATCTCCATAAGTTATCCTTATGGAGATTTTGATAGCTACATAATTGAACAAAAATGAGTTTATAACTATACACATCTTAAAAAAAAAAAAAACAATATGTTCAGCTTTAACCTGTGGTTCGAATTTACACCAAAGTGTAGCACCATTTGGCCTGGCGATTGAGCGAAGCAAACGAGCCAAGAAAAGTCAGCAAGTAAACGGAGGGATCGAGCTTTGCCTGAGAAAGGAAAGTGACGCTTTATAATTTTACCGAGCATAGGCTCTGTCCCCATGATATTATAAGATAATATAGTCTCCTAATGGTTAGTCGGCTAAGGGTATGACAATGAAATAAATTAATTTAACTTACGAGAGATCATTGCAATCACATTAAGTTAAACTTGTTACAATTAACCATAACAACGTTATCTATGGTATCATACAACACGTGATGCATTAAGAATTTTTTTTAAGTAGGGCTTAGTCGTTTACATTAATACTATATGTAAAAACGTTGTCATTGAAAAACATAGTCCTATAGTTTTGAGCCACGTTAACAAAGATCATCATGGGGATAAATATAACGAAAGTAAATACTAAAGTTTTGGTCTGATGATTTGAATCAGGTGAAAGTAAATACAATGTTATGAATTAGGTAGCTTTCTCATTTAAAGTATTGTATGAAGATTGGTAATAAAAACTATAGAGGATAATATAGACTTGTGGAGAGTGAGCGTATAGCAAAAACAATCACCTGAAGAGCCAAAAATTCCTAAATTTGGCATTGCAAGGCATGCGGATACAAGCTAGTTTTTATGCACTAATGCTGGTTACACTCTGTGCGGTTTTGGTCACGGAGGCGGAAATTTTTAAAACTGCAAAACCCTCCATGTTTGTGTAAACACCAATTAAGAGTCATCGTCTCCGCTGTAAAATCACTGAAATATTTCTGCTAATTCCCCAGTTTCGGATGGTGTTTAATAGATAGATAGATCTATAAATATGGGATAGATAATTCTCTAGATATATGATACTCATAAATCTGTGTTTAATATGTAGACAGATACATAGATAGATGGATAGATGAGTGAATGGAAAGAGATGCATTGATTGAAACGAATTTTTCTACACCTTAAACCTTAAAATTTGTCTACAAATAAGAGAGGAGCTTCGTTTAAAAAAATCGCCTTTTCGTGTGATATTGATAAATATATAGATACATAGGTACATAGATATATAGATGCAGAGATACATATATTGATAGATTGATATTTATTCATCGTAGAATAGGATGCAGAAAACCGGGTGACATTATCTCAGTTCGTTTGTGCACGAGAGCTGAAGGAAGCGAGTGGTGCGTACAGAGTAGATATAACGGACCCGTAGAGTAAGTGGACCTCTTTTCCAATATATAACGTATTTAATATAAAACGGCTCATAGAGCCTATGGCCCTATTTCATAATTTTATTTAATATTAATTGGAGAAGGTTCATAGACTCTATGGCCCTATTTTATAATTTTATTTAATATTAATTTGAAAAGGTTCATAGACTCTATGAGCCAGTAGATGCTTTGGACCCATACATTTAATTTAAATGGGTGCATAGGCTCTATGATCGCTTTAAATTATATAAAAATATTCAACACAGGCTCATAGAGCCTATGATCGGTAGAGTAAGTGGCCCCATGTTATATTTTATTTAATATAAGAAGGGCCATAGAGCCTATGATCGGTAGAGTAAGTGGCCCCATGTTATATTTTATTTAATATTTAAGAGGGCCGTAGAGTCTATGGTCGGTAGAGTAAACGGACCCTAACCTTCATGACTTGTTAAAGAGTCTATTAAGCAGAGTTATATCAAAATCAGCTTTTTGGTTGCCAAGAAATAAAAGTATACTATTCTCCCAAAATGTTTCTTTGTGCAATTTAACTTTATTCTTACATCACATTTTATATTTGTGTTATAAAAAATAAAACAAAACGTTACAAAGTTCTAAAATGTCAATGTTTTGCTTTATTAACACAGGCAGAATTCTATCCAAATAAATCAAAATTCAGCCAGAAAGAATCCACAAATCCGATTGATAATTTAATATTTTAGCGGGAACTATATCTCCTATTGGGGATATATTCCAAGCCCGCTCCTTATTAATATTCAACATCAACCTGTTGTTAGATTCACATTCCAAGATTTTGCAAAATGTCAAATATCAAATATAAGCGGTTATTTTTCTCTGCTAAAGTATATGACCAAGTGCTACCCTTCTCAGGGCCGTCTTCAGAGAATTATTTATATAAAAATTAGCCCCTACAAATTTTTACTTTGCCTAACATTTATGTAATCATAATGCCAAGATAACAATTTGTAGATTCTGATGGTGAGGTCCAGACTGATTTTTACAATGAAAATGGGAATCCTCAATACAAATACTTCTACCCTGATGCGGAAAGTATTGTCACGATGATGAAAAAAAGTCGCTAGTGAAATCTCTACGAAGCCTCGGCCATTAACTGATGAACTGTGATGGCAAGACTTTTCTGACCATGGTACAGAAAAATAGGTATTTTTAAACTGGTGTGTAGTGTTAATACAAAGATATTAAAAAAAGTAATTTGGTTTTTTTATGGGGGGGGGGAGCACATGGGGATTTTTTAAAATTTTTAATTTGACTATTTTTAACATAAGGAAAATGAAAACAAATTTCATAGGCAGGGTGTCTACTGATACTGGAATTACTGGAAATACTGGAATTATACTGGAATTTTATTTCCATACTGGAAATACTGGAATTATACTGTAATTTCAAAATAGATACTGGAATTATTTTATTTTTATTAAAATCCGGAAATCTTTGTTTTTAAAATACATAGAAGGCCGATATAGATTTTTCCATTCATCCGTACATTCCGATGTAAAAATGTTTCACATGGCATTATTGTTGTTCAAGTATGTTTGCAAAACCAAAGTCAGAAAACTTGTAGTGATTTTCAAATAATTAATTTAGCAATAAAAGAAATCTAAACATTTGTGTAAAGTAAAGACTGAGCTTAAAAAATGTGGATTTTGTACTAAAAATTTAGTTTTCTTAGTTAAATTTTATTCATGATGTGAGTATTTATTTAACTTTTAGTATTATTCTATTTTATTAATTTTTTTCAGTTAACTGTACTTTTACTGTGGTATAAGGGGAGTTTAAATGGCCTAGTATAAAATTAATTTTAAAAAGTGTTATCATTGGAAAGTATTTGGTAATCACAATCATAAGTATCTATATATTAATAGGCAAGAATGTTAATTTTCCTCCTTTTTTTCTTAGCTTCTGTATATTGTAAGAGAATCCGCGTATACTCTTGAAAGGTTTGCTCCGTAGATGAACAGAATGCCATTATAATTCACATCAGCCTCCAGGGGTACGAGGTTTTCAAAGTTTCAATGTTAATTTTATGGAAGAAGGGTGATTTAAAGTCCAAATCAGGTGAATTTTTGGTAGAATTTCGATTAGTGGTGATCTCTTAATACAAAAATCTCTGTTAAATTTCTTTATATGTATAAGATTTCGTTATTGTTACTCCATATTCCAGATTAATAGTTTGCGAGTGATACTGGAATTTTTTGAAAAATGTACTGGAAATACTGGAAATATACTGGAATCCAAAATCAGATATCAGTAACACCCTGTTAGGGGGTTTATTATATATATACTAATTCTTGTTCAAATTTACTCTAAAATTATCAGGAATAATGACAAAGATTTAAGATAAGTGTATTGTAATTAAGTTTGACTAGTGTTTTCCAGTGAACACTATGAAAAGTTAGAAAAATTAATTGATTGACATAATTTGACTGTGAGAAAAATCTATTTCTGTTTGTGTATTAAATGTACTGTAAATATTGTTATTATTTTGTAAAATAAAAAATTACCCAATTCATACTCTTTCATTCACCAGCTTTTCCTACACTAGGGATTTTTTTATCTTGGTTATAAATGTTTTATCAGAGGATAAAAATAGTAGGCTAAGTTTCAAAGGGAACAAATGGTTATGCTGAAAACAAAGAATAAAAAAAAAAAAAAAAACATATAAGGTATTAACTTTTAACTTAATGCACCTACTTAAAAAAATATTTTGTCATAAATAAGAACTTTCTTAATGTTTTGAATTAGTTTGTTCACCCAACTCAAATGTTTACAAATAAATTACAACAATAAAATGCTCTGTAATTAATACTTAAGAACAATAATTATCCTTTACTTGAAAGTAAACCAGAAACACAACAAATACAATCAGTCGAGCATTCAATTTGACATTTCTTAACAATATTTCTTCTCTGAATGCCACCTTAATCTGAATAGTTTCTTTATCACAACTTTATAAACCCTAACAGATGTTATATTGATCATTAATAAGGTGTAAATAAAATTGCTTACAAGATTAACTAAAAAAATTATATTGACAAAACCTTTGTACAAAGTGGAAGCAAATAAATTATCTACGGTATCTATACCGCTTGAAATGAAACCAAAGTTGAAATATGTTGTTGTGAAACTGGCATCGAAAACCTCGCTTGTAGAGTATTCCCACTCTCGATTGACTATCTTAAATGCAATATCTTCATAAGGAGGCCCTGCGTGGAAACGTAAGATGGCAAAATCATGGTTCTCAGGGCAAGGAGTCTGTAACAAACACATGTACTTTAGATAAAATCAATAGATTAATATTTACCTTTAGGGCCTTCTCAATGTGCTGGAAAATAAATAATTTAATAGAATCATTAAAAGCGTATGTGTTTTGTACTTGATTCCTTAAAAGAGATCATGACGTTCTTCCATGATAAATGGTGTTGAAAAAAAAAATGATTTCAGTTGACTCTCTTTAAGGCAATATTCACGGGATTGTAATTCCTTTTCGAGTTATCGATAGTTTGAATTACAGAGGGCATCTTTGATTGATTCGATTTTCAGAGATAATGGTTAGTACATGATAGCAGAAAAACCTTGTACGGTAAACTTCCTCTAATCGGCATCCTCCAATCTGGCATGCTTGATAATCTGGCACGACTTCCAGAAAAAATTTAATTGATAGGGATGAAAAATAATAATGAGTGTTCAGTTCGTTTGTGATCGGAAGTTGCGAGGGGACAACACTGTGCCATCACAGCACTGTGATAATTAGGAGACTTCGTGACTCCTTCGGCATGTTGGAGAGACGAGTCATATTCATCCGAAATCAGGTAACAGCATAATTCTCATTTAGTTTCATAACCATGTGCGGTATTTTTATTTACAGTATATTATGCAATGTTTTTATATTGTAGGTTGTAAAGTATATTTTTAATAGTACAATTTCCATTTTACATTTTTTGTAATTTTCTTGAATTTACATTTTCCTGACATTCATCCTATGATCCGGAATATTTTGTAATCTGGCATGTGTAAAGTCTCAGACATGCCGGATTAGAGGAAGTTTACTGAACCAGATGTGCCGGGCTCGTGACCTGTGCGTAGAAGTTTGACTTACAGAGGTCTGTAAAGAGGACTTTTAGATATAGAGGTAAACTTCGACATTTAGAAGTAAACTGCAAAATTTGAATTTGACTATCTACTCTATTTTGAGCTATATAGAAGTAATTTTGGAACTCTGACTTCCAAAAAAAGGAAAAAAATTAAAATAAGTTTAAGTTATGTATGGTTTCTTTTTTACCAAGACAGGTTTATCCGAAGGAATTAAAATAATTTGTGATGGGTACACAAAATGCCAAGGTCCAAGTTAGGGTAGAGTCAAGTGAGTAATAAAACAAATAAATGTTTCATTAATTTTAATCAGTATAAACAAGAACTACTGTATGCTTAATTTAGGCAATGAAAACTTGAGATGAATATCTATGAAGAATAATAGCATAGTGTGCAAGTCAAATTCAGTCAGTTGCTCTCAATATTTCATGCAGACAGTTTTTATTATGCTAACTGTGATTGCTAATTTTTTTATTTAACAGTTTTGTCAAATCATACACGATCCTTAACGTTTTTGTATTTGGAGTAATAAGCCACAAACCCGACGTTAAAAGGTTGATTATTAAGAAAGTTATTGCATTTTAGTTTTACCCATGTGATTATAATGGAATATTTGTTTGTCTGCCATTTCCATCTCAATCATCCATTTGAAGTCTAGTTTGTGGCATTGTACTCTGCTAAGAAAGACCTTTTAATTTGATATCAAACTCGATCTATGCTGCTATTTAATAATTTTGCCTGACCCCTAGTGGGCTGACCCCCTTAAGGAATAAAAGGTGTAATAGCTTAAAAGAATAGACATTTATGGCTATTATTTGATATACCAATTCTCATTACTTAATCTATAATGGTAAAAAATATATCTCATTGTTCCGGGACTTTTAACCACACTGTATAGTTTTGGTATAATTCGGTTCCTACTTTTTTGCTATCCAACGATAGTCTGGTCCCTTAAGGGTCGGCTAAGAGGGTACGCCCGCGGCATACACGTACCTTCCAAATTTTTGTATCAAACAAAAAACATTGGATGATAAGTATATTCACGTTAGTGTGTATAGTCAATAATAATAGCGTATTCTCTAGAGGGAAATTTGCTAAAAATATATCAAAACAAATCGACCCAACCACAAAAAAAAATCTGGCTTAGACACCTAGTTTTAGTTCAATTTTTACACAAAAAATTTTGTTCCCAGCAATTAATTAATCTACAAAACTGAATAACCATGGGGAATCACTTACCAGGAAATACTCAGGGGTAGCATTCTTGTCGATAAGATCTGGGTAGAAGATGTTGAACTTGTACCCTTGCACTATCTTTGGAGGCGGGTTGTCCATGTCATAATGAGTTTGGTTGTATTTGTTCCACTCAAATCCGGTGTGTACCCTGCAATACACCATTGATTCAAATTAAAATCATAAAAGTGTGAAAATTTCAAAAGAAGCCACGATTATAGGTAAGAGCATTGACTATAAACTCCTACTACCAACCCTATGTCACTTTACAAAATCCCTTGGAATACACCAAGCAATCTTTGGGGAACTAACTGAAACAGTACATCCTAACAAGGGGTGTGCCAATATTGATTTTCAACCACAAATTCTTCTCTAACCATCACCTGATATGAATTATTAAGCCTCCATTCCATCCGTGTCTTAAAAAAATCGGAAAGATTTAAGTTTTATAACTTATCAACATGGCATTCAGAAAGGATCACTTCAAAACATAGAGGTAATGCCAGTAACAAATCAAACAATAACAAAACAAACTCGGTGTGCGCCACTTTGATTGATTCATTTTGCAAACAAATAGCATGCATTTAGAATAACGTGAGATGTTATGTATTGTATGTAATCAGTTAGTTATTTTGCCATGAAATGGGCCCATGATTGACATTGGTAGTCTACTGTAAAATGTGTGACGTACAGTAATATCTGTGATCTTTGTTGAATTGTTTAGCGTAAAATTTGTAAAATGATGAGATAAAATATTAAATTACATAAATATTAAATATATGTGACCTACAATAATGCAGACCAATTAAATCTTCAACCATTACTTCAAGAATGTATAAAGAGAAAAGGCTTTGGTTTTGTATATAAGGCTTTTAATGTGATATTTGATCAAATTATTTCATTTTATTCTAATTTGTTTCACAAATTGTGTGTAGTATATCAGTATTTTGATCAATTGAGTAATCTAATCATGTTGGACCTTCAAAATAATATCGACACAGCCTATTTCTTATTATGTATGACTGGTTATAAAATATTTTCATTTAATTTTGTACTCTTCACAATGCATTTTCATTATATTCACAAATAATCATGATTGCTTTAGGTCGAAAGAATTTGGTAATGGTAACACAGTATTGGTATTGGTTTGGTACGCATATTTGATAGTAAACTGAAAGTGAACGATAATTTTGGGTCGGCAAGGTGACAACTAGTTTCCTGATTGAGTTTCATCAAAACAAAACTTCCAGAGATGAAGGTGACGTGTCTCAACTCTAAAAAGAAATGTTTGAACAAAGTAGAATGCTGATAACATTATTTTAGATTGTGACGCAAATTAAGTTTGTTTTTACTTTGCTTTTAAAGCTCGGCTTGAAATACGAGCTTTTTAAAATAAATTGTTGCAGATTCAAATACTCTCACACCCCTAATCCTTAGTGATTTTATGCATTTGATGCGACGCTATCCTGTGACAATTATATTAACTAATTACTGATCTTAACATAACAAATTTGAATATTTCTTCAAACATTTTGAAAGCAGTTGAGCGAATATTGACTAAATGAATTCTCAAATTTGTTTCTTGTTAAGGCCAAAACTGCTACGGTTATGTGCTATCTATCTCAACTTAGGGGTACTGGTCCCATATTAGTTTACACTTAATCATGTTGGCACATTTTTTAAAACTTCAATCCAGAATTAATCAATATAATCACTTCCATTCCTCAAAATATCCATGATGACTGTTTTGGATATCAAGCAAAAATGGATTAAGCCCATATTAAATTATTTTCAATCGTAAAATTTAGCTATTACTTTATTTCATTAAGAATCATCTACATTTACAATCATCCACCATGATTACTAATAGAGTCATATTACAGTTTAAAATAAGAATTTGTGGTCAGTACTAGATGAGAATTTCTTCAGCTCTAAAGAGGCCAAGGCTTTTTCATAAATCATCTAAAACACTGTAACTCTGTAAGGTTCAATTGATACCAAAAAAAGATTTTAGATTTACAACTGATTTGAATTAATCAAACATTGTATATTCTAACCCAGAATTCTGTGTCATCAATGAATTTGTTTATTTCCATTTGGGGGTACAAGGCAAGGTTTTAATTGTTAAGATAAGACCAGGTACCTAAAGTAAAGAAATACTTTCAGTATATTCATTACTGATAAAGATAAATATATTACTTTAATACTCCTTTGAATTTAATTAGGTACTCCATAAACCACTAAAAGTATGAAAAAAAACACACACACACACACACACACACACAAATTCCCCCTAAGGAAATATTATAACGTAAACTCTCATTTTATAAATTTCATCCCACAGGAAATATTCCCATTCCACATATTTAGGAAAAGTTCCCCATGAATTGTGGATACTGTGAAAGGGAGCTGTGATACTCGAAATCATGAATACAATCTGGTACAAGCAATCAAGTGCCTGCCAAAAGGGTTTCACACACAGCATTTTCTGTGTGGTGACGGGTTACCTGTTGAAGTATCTGGGCTTGCGTGGGCGGTACTTGTCTGACCACAGGTAGACCTGGCTGTCCAGGGCCGACTCCACGGAGAATTCTGCCTCATCGTTGGTCATGCCCTTCCTCGCCTCCCGTCTCAACACCTCCTCCTCCAGGGATGCGCCAGTCTGTGTAACAGTTCACCAGTGAAAGGCAAATGTTCCCATTTTCAATTATCAGTGTTAATGTCATTATCTTAAATATAAACATTTTATAAGGTGTTGATAAAAAATTACATCCGTTAAAATGTTTTTGAAATATAAATAGTTGATCTTTTATGTTGTCATTAAGCAGAGATTACTTAATTTCCAAGCTCAAAGTGTATGCTAGGAACCAATCATTACTTTATGTTGTATCTTGAAACTCCACTATTTTATGTCGGACAGGCTCATTCCCTGGACAGGGACAGAATTTATTATCATTAAGCTAATTACCTTATTGGTTGAAAAATTGTAGGGTTCTCTAAAAAAAGTGCTCTGTTGCAACAACCGGTGGGCCAATCTGATAGAATCAAGTCACTCTGACAAAACACTCTGTAACTTCTTATGAGTCTTGTGCAGCAAAGTCTTGATTTAGTTGTGAACCCATTTAATAGCAAGCAGTTAGATCCAAAGAAAGTTTAGGTCGAATGCCCAGTGTTACTGGATCATGTGGTAGTTACCTGAGCCGGTTTGCCGGTGCCCTGGACCTGAAGCCGCGCGAAGGCTATCCGTCGGCTATCGTCTTCCTCCGTTGTCACTAGCGTCCCAGGCTCCAGCTGTGACTGGCTCAGATACTGCGGACTGTACTGACCGGAGTCGTAGTCGGCGAAGCTCTCCGTCAACATAGTGTTGGCTACCTGCTCCTCGTCAATCCTGAACAAGTTGCAAATGAAACACTCAACAAATTAAAAAAAAGGCAAATAACTGCAAAGAGAATCATAAAAGAAAATTTTTTACCTGGCATAGAGAATGGCTAGAGAAGGAAAACAATTTAATTGGGAGGGGGAGTTAAATTAATTAAAATTCTCTTTGAAAATTTAGAAAAATAATATTGGTTTTATATATTGTCATCCTTGTACCCTGTCAATTTCTCATAACATTTCATCAGCATGGTCTGGTTGATACTTACTCTTCATCCTCACTCTCTTCCTTTGTCTCCTCCTGTGACGTTGATGCGACCGCCTCTTCCACTTCGGGTTCCCTCTCTTCTCCCCCTTCTTCCCCTTCGCCCTCCACTCCCTGCTGAGCCTTCAGCACCTCCAGTTTGCGCCGAAGGTTGTCCTGATGTCTGTCTCTCAGACGAGCTCGTGCCATGTGAGCTGTAATAATCAAATATAAAAAGCTACCCAAAAGAGTTCAGTAATAATTTTTTTATCATTCTGCACGTTATCAGCCTGTTTTTTGTTCTCTCAAAAGAACGTTTCTTTTTTGTCCTAGGACCGAAAAATCAGATGTTTGCTGAGTACATTAATATTTATTTATATATTTTGAGAAGCAGAATTTGAAAATTCAAACGTTATGAAGAGCATTGTTTTTAAATTACAGAAAAGTAAACGTGGCATATTAATTACTTTGTAAATATAACCTCGAAATTACAACTTAATAGTTTAACAATTAAACGTCTAATTCCGCATTATGATCAAAAAAGTTATTCATTACTCGTAGCAAAAGTGCCTTTTTGGTGCTTAATCTGTTTTAAAACATGGTTGTGCACCAAAATGTCCTACTTTTGCTCCTAGTGATGAAAACTACTACTGTACCTAAAAAATTACATCTGTTCAACGACAATCAAGATACTTGCTGCTCTTACATATATATGAAAGGAGAGTATAGATACTCTGCAAAGAGACTCCAACTGCAATTAAAATCACTGAAGTTGTAAGTCCTTAAACATGCATAATGTGGATATGAGAAGAAGAGCAAAAATTTTTTATGGTAAATTTACTTGTATCCCTAGTTATGGAGATAAATAAATCTATTTAGTCCAAGCACATTACTAACTATACATTATACTAATTTCACTGGACTACACTAAGTGCAATTAATTTTACTGATCAATTAAGATCTGTAAAGAAAAATTTTTATTGGTTTGTTATACACTAGAGTCTTGCAAACTCAGATTTCGATAACCTGGAATTCTGGATAACTCGGAAAACCTGCCAGAACAGTAAAGTGCACTAGGTTTCAAGGCACTAAGCGCCATGGCACCAGCCAGAGCATGTTGTGTTGCTTTGGTGTGACTGTAATTTGTTTTATTAGATGAGTTTTTGTTTAAGTTTGTTTTAAGTTTTTGTACTATGTACATTATGCAATAAATAAATGTTTTATATGAATAACATAATAATATCTAGACAACCCGTAATTTTCAGACACCATTCAAATTAGTCCTGGTTTACTGGACTCTACTGTAGTGACATGAAATCAATAATTCTGGTTGAAGTCTCCACGCATAGGTCTCTGAAAAGTTTATGCGTCTTTTGTTAACCTCGGCAATGTATAGGTTAGCAGCTGTCTGTAGTTTTAAGCCTTTTGAACTCCCCCCGGCATGAGTCACGAAATGCCAGTCCAGCCATGATTGTGACTGCCTTTTTCTGTAGACGTAATAACCTCTGAAGGTTTCCCTGAGATGACAACCTCCATACAATCAGTCCATAACGCATTTGCGCCTCAAATAGAGCAAAGTAAGCAGTCCTTGAGGTTTGAAAAAAAAAAACGCCTGGAATTATTGTCGATTTAATTATTGTTACCTTTATACCAAATTTCATTGAAATCGGACCATTGAGGCATTCTCTAGCTCTGTTTACATCCAGACACAGAGACACACACACAGACAGACATCACTCTGAAAACCACTTTTTTGAACTCTTTTTTGGAACACCAAAACAGATAAATCCACAAACAACTCAAATAAAAAAAAAAAATTAGACGAAAACAGTACTTTCTCCATATACTACGGTATAGGGAGAGAAAGTAAAAATAGAACGAAAGATATTTATACCAGCAAATAACAGCATATTGTATTAACCGTTAGTAAGTTTTTGAACGCCGTGTCATATTCAAATCATTTATGTAGGCCTACAGAATAAAAATAAACTTTCAAACTACCTTTTAGCTGGGACAACAATGATTCCCAGTAACCGATGTCGACACCTTGTGTCTTGTCAGATATTTTGCTTTCAATCTGAGCCTGCAGTTTCTCCAGCTGGGATGCTGTCTTGCCTTTAAACACAGACGCGACATCCTGAGCGACTGCTTGATGGATACCCTCTCTCCGGCCCACAGCTGAGGACACAGACACAATTAGAAAACATGTAGGCTACTGCTGCTATGGGTATTGGTTTGTCATGATAATGCTTAATATTACAGTAAGACTAACATTCAAATACATAAAGAAATTTTGGAATTAACTGTAAAAATACATATGGTACTAAAATCATCCCCAAGAAGTCTGTTTGCAGTTTGAAAAATTGCTTACCAAAGTCTGTAAGCAGTGTACAAATGGTTACCACAAAGTTACCATAAATTTGAAAAGACATGTATAAATAATACTAACAGTTTACCTGCTTCATATTCTGATTGTTTCTCAAGCTTGCGAAGTTTGTGAAGCTCATCTTCAACAATCACAGTGATGTCGTTCCAGTAGTCTAAATTTTTGCCTTTTTCCAGTTCAATATAAACCTAAATAAATACAATTTTCATTAGTAATTGCATAGTAGAAGGCCATCTGACATCCCATAAAATAATTTAAAAACAATAATTAGTGATATTTTAAATTTTGAAAAGTCTCTGTAAGAGATCATCCTACCTAGATTGTAAGAGGGCAATAGTGTATAAAGAAACTTATTATATGAGTGATCCAAAAGATAATGTTAGTTAACTTAAAATAAGAACAATTAATTGCAGTTGGCAAGGAAAATGAAATCTAAAGATGTTCATTGTTCCTACAAGTATTTTAAAAATACAGTAAATTAATGATTCTTAAATAAATAATATCCACCTGGTGTACAATAAAACTAACCGTTTTTGCCTATATAAGTAGATTTATAACCTATTCAATATAAGTAAAGTTAATACAATATATATCAGCAAACCTGCGTACTCAACGAATTTCCAATAAATATTTTTTTCATTTTGTTAATATATGTTTTATATATTTTATAATATAACTATGACAAGAAAAATTATGTTAAATATTATTATAAGTGTTGATCAATTACACTTCATGAGACTTTTTTCACATTTTTATGACAAAACAAATAAAAAATAAACTGTTTTATTAGTATCAACTCCTTAAAAATATAAATATAGTTTTTCTAAATATCAAATGAGAAATCTTGGTTAAGAAAAAAACTAATTGTTTATATGGCTGTGTTTGCACTGACTATTCGGCGGCGGCACTGTGTTTTGGCAGCCAGCGAGGGCGGCGAGTAGAGTAGGGACTCATCTCTTTCCCCCAGAGGAAGAGAGAGATGAGCAACGAGCCCTCTCCTGCCCTGTTCCCTATCAACTGAGCGCTTGCGCAGGCGTGGTGGTTACCTCCTATCTCCTCCGTTTGAAATTTCCTCCGTGTGCGACTTCCTTCAAATTCCAGAGTGACCCTTATGATCCCCTGCCTCTACCTACGTTGCGGTTGCTGTTACTCGGCAGCGGCAAAGCCCCGCTGCTCATATCCCCCTTCTCGCCCCCGCCTTGCTCCTCTTCCCAATCCATGCACTCTTACAGCCCTGAATCACTTAAACCCCCCTTAACTTAACTTAACTCATCTTAAACTATTTGCTCGACAAAGTATGCGAATCTTCTATGAACGTATCAATGCAAAGTTTACCCAAGATCCAAATGACATTTTTAAAGATTTAAGTGTCATATTATGTAGGAGATTATTGCTGATTTGCCGAATTTCTATAGTTTGAAATATTCCTTTGGATTACAAACCGCACAACTATAAAATTTCAGTCAATACGTCACTAATAGAAGAGTAGGATTCATTTATAGCACAGTATTAACAGGTTATACAATAAAACCCCACTATAAAATTAAGAACAGCTTTTAGCAAACAAAATTCAAAGACTTGTAAGTGATTAATGTGGTTGTTAAGCGCTGCAACAATAATCAAGTGGATACGAGGAAACGTAACAGTAGACATATTGTTTATTGTAATGTAACCACAGACCACTTCTTCCAACTTATTCTCGTGTTTTTGTAATATCTATAGATCCATTGTACATTAGGATTTGCGCACCTCTGATACTGGTTGAATACTCCATGGAGATGTGTTGTCCTCAACCACACACACTAAAGTAACATTTTTGGTCTCCATTCCTCAAAAATTAACATACTTGTGACCATCCTTTCCTGTAAGTTGTGCTGGTCGCATTCTTAACATTTTGACCGCTGCGCGCTTGAATTTTCCAGGTCAATAACACCCCTTTGACTACACCCCGCTTCGTTCCCTTCATCCCATTGACCAGTAGTGGCAGGGCATGAGCAGGGGCATGAGCACTAATTATAATACGTCCAGGACTAGTATAATTCCGTTCAATTTGTATATTATAAAACTTAATCGCAAACGATAACTTACTTTATCTAACGTATTTGTCATTTAAGTATAAAAATGCATATTGTAATTAGTGATGTAAAATACGTGGGTATTTAAAACTCGGAGTAAATACTCAAAAGTCATAAATGACCGGGTATTTTGCGTATTTACGAAATCTAGCAAGATTAATTTATAATTATCCATGAATATGTTATAACTACAAATGTATTTCATATTAGGTTATTCAATAACAACCTTTTTACAATTTTTTCAATGATTTTGTAATTTTAAAAATAAAATCAAAAGTTTATAAATAAACAGGATTTTCCGAGTCTAAAATTATGTAAGATCAGTAGCTTTTAATAGCAAAGGAAATATTACTAAGGGATTGTTAATCTTCTTATTGCTATTCAGTAACGTAGTATTCCGGGATAGTATACGGCTATTTTAATATACCAATATTACAATAATTCAAATATTAATTTTATATTAATTTAAATTTGTACATACCCAGGGTTTTTTCCATTTAAAAATTAAATAAAACAAATAAAAAATATATTCCTTGACCCTTTAAAATCAGAGGCCTATCGTGTGAGAAAATTTATAGTAGCTAAGTACAACATAAATTGTCCGGAAGTCTTTAGTTACTCTCACAGCCGCCATTTTGTTTTTTTCACATAGTAATTTTTATTTCCGTAACGGATGGTTGTATTAAATTCATATATTGACATGAATCTTTATTATACCAATGTACATTTCCAGGGAAAAAATTAAATTTTTCCGTTGTATATTTTCAAAATGGCAGCCATTTTAAATTTTCAAACGCAAATATCTCAAATTCGGAAAATTTTATAAAAATTTTACAAGACACAAAAAAGTTGACATAAAATTATCTAACCAATGGTACCAAGTTTGTAAAGATCTGACAACAAATAACGGAGTTATTGCGATTTTCCTTTATAAAAACATTGATTTTGCATTAAAATCAATGCAAATTAAGGCCATTTAACAGCAAAATCAATGTTTTCATGGCGAAAAATCGCAATAACTCCGTTATTTGTTGTCAGATCTTTACAAACTTGGTACCATTGGTTAGATAATTTAATATGTCAACTTTTTTGTGTCTTGTAAAATTTTTATAAAATTTTCCGATTTTGAGATATTTGCGTTTGAAAATTTAAAATGGCCGCCATTTTGAAAATATACAGTGGAAAAAATTAATTTTTTTCCTGGAAATGTACATTGGTATAATAAAGATTCATGCCAAATATGTATTTAATACAACCATCCGTTACGGAAATAAAAATTACTATGTGAAAAAAACAAAATGGCGGCTGTGTGAGTAACTAATTCCGGACAATTTAAATATGATATTTAGATATGTTTCTAACCCAGAAACAATGCCCTAAAAAATTGTCAGGGAGTACTGAAACACCCTGTATTTTCTAAAATTAAGACTTCCCCGTTAGATTCTGGCAAGCTTTCAGATGAGAACTCATGAATTACCGTACCCAGAGTAATTATAAACACCTTAATATCCTCGATAAGATCCTCCAAGTCCTTGATCATGAGGCCATTAAGATACGTGTATGGTTCATGCATCTCAACAGCATCCACTTCTTCTTCAGCACTGATGTATTTCGCAAGCAGATCAATGGGTTTAGCTGGAACAGTCAAATAATTCAAATTTAAAGAAAACTGAATAATAGGCTACACTTTTAGAAAAAGGAACTATAATTAAGGTGGTTTAATTAAATAATAATTTGTATATGTACAAAACAAAAGAGATACAATGCAGTATGACTAATGATTTTTAATTGGTTGATTACAAAAAAAAATTTTTTTTTTAATTTTTTGATTAGTTTTTCTCATTTAAAAATAACAACCAGTTATTTGTTAAAATTAGAATTTAATAGATTGGTTATACAGTCAACTCTCTCTCGTTCGGACACGGATGATCCGGATGACGTCTTGGAAATGACTTATCAGCGTGCGCCGGGTTTCTCATGGACAAAATCAACAGCATTAAACATGTCGGTTTTATTTCTGGCTCACATATAAACAAAGAATTCCCGTTCGGACTACGATTACGTTCGTAGAAAGATGTGGAAGATGGATGGCCTGTGTCTGTGGATGACAATTTGAAACTATATTTTACAAGAAGATCGGAACTAAGTCCTGATTCTGATGTTCTAAAGTGGGGCTATAGATTTGTGATCCCAGCAAAGTTCAGACCTAAAATGTTAGACGAACTCCACACTACTCATCAAGGAATGACCAAAATAAAAGCAAGAGCTCGATCATATTTTTGGTGGCCATCATTAGATAAGGATATTGAACTCTTTTGCAAGAAATGTCATGTTTGTAAGTCTACCAGACAAACACCGTCACCAGACTCAGGAAAGTGGCCCACAGATGAGGCACCTTGTGATCGTGTCAATGTTGACTGTGTTGGGCCTTTGAAAGGTAAATATTATCTTGTGCTTACTGATGCATTTATTAAGTGACCTGAAGTTTGTGAAGTGACTTCGACATCCTCTGAAGTGACTATTAAAAAACGGAAAACATTTGCACTTTTTGGAATTCCGAAGACTTTAGTGACCGATAATGCAACCAACTTCACTTCAAAAGAATTTAATGAGTTTTATAAGTTAAATTTATAAGACATGCAACAAAAACGGCTTTCCAACCTTCTAGCAATGGAGCTACGGAGAACGCTGTAAAGTCTTTCAAGAAAGCTCTAATAAAGTATCTTTTCGAATCAGGGAGGAAGATGATATCGACCTCAACAGCAATAAGCAGATATTTGTTCAGCTACCGTATATCTGTACACTGCACTACTGGCGAAACACCAGCTAGAAGAATGTTTGGGCGGGAACTTAGGAACTGATTTTATGGCCTCTGGGAAGAAGATTCCATGCTAATAAAAGAAAGAACATACAGTTGAGACCAGGGGAGGAGGTGTATGTGAGAGGTTATCGAGGTACAGGACCGAGATGGATAAAGGCAACAGTAGAAGGGTCTCTAGGTGAAAGAATCTACAAGGTTAGTCCTGCTGGAACTGAAATGTCATGGAAAATACACATAGACCAAATAAAGATAAAAGACTTTTGGCACACGAGAACATCAAAGTGGGGTGTGATGAAACTTAGAAGGGGAGGTAATGTAGTAAACTTAATACAATCACATGTTAAATAGTAAGTCAATGTCAGCTGTGTTATGAGAGTTATTGTTTTTGTTTATGTTTTACTTTGTGTGCCTTGAGTTTACTTTAACAATAAAGGTGTATTTCTATGTTGATTAATGGTTTGATTTCGTAATATATTACAGTCTACTCCCTCTCGTTCGGACTCTGATGTTCCGGACAACGGGTGATCCAGAAAACGTCTTGGAAATGAGTCATCAGCGTGCGCCAGTTTCTCACGGCCAAAATCAACAGGATTAAACATTGAAGAATTGAGGCTTCCACGGACGATATCGTTAGGCCTACCTGTTGAGATGGCTTCTGGAAGGCACCGTGTTTCTGAGTCGATGATGATGCTCGCCGACGTTTCCGAGACATTGTAATCATCATCGACTCAGAAACACGGTCCAGAAGCCATCTCAACAGGATTAAACATGTCGGTTTTATTTCTGGCATATAAACAAAGAATCCCAGTTCGGACTATAATTTCGTTTTTTCGGACTCACGTTCGTTTTGTATGGACTATACAGCATTGTAGCTGATTTTACTAGTTACCTTAGGCCCATTTTATATTGTTGTGTGTTTCAGTAATTTTTAATATCAGTTATATTATTTTTTTAAGTTTTTTACAGTTTATTTTTAGGTGAAATTATAGTTACAGTAACTGCATGGTAATTTTAGTGAATCTAAAATTGTAGCCTGTTTCTTAACAAAATAAATCTAAAAATCTTTTATTTGTGGTATGGTACTGCATAATTTTGTGTATTTTTTATTGTTTGGTGTTAAATTTGTTTTTATCAATGTCACAAAAATAAGGTTCCAACAAGTTGGTAGCCAAACCCCATAGTGTTTAAGTTATAAAATTTTCTTAAAATGTGACTAATAATTATACATACATTAATAATTTTACTGAGGATTGTGATTTGTATAAGTAAAAAACCGCCAGATGGTCCAGAATTTTTTTATCCGGACAATGGTCCGGTCTTGTGGTGTCCGGATTAGAGGGAGTCAATGTATTGGTTGATGAGTAAAACAAATAACTTCAGGCTTTGTCAAACCTCTTATAGTTATTTACATTGTAACTTTACAAATAAATAAATAAAATTGTGTTTTATTTTGAGTGTTTTTCATGTGACATGGTTTTCAAAACAACCCGAGTCATATTTTACATAAATAAATATTAATAAGCTAAACATAAAAATTATACTATTAATACAAAATTATAATAAATAAAACAAAGGACAGTTACAGGTAAAAACAAAGTTAATTTTAATAAAAAGTGCCCTCTTTGTGCAACAAGTCGAGAAGTGCCCTCTTAAATTTATTTGTACTCAGGCCACTCCCCAACCTGGACAACAGCATATATTTAATGTTTTTGGGGCAAAATAAGAAAATCCTCTTCCATCCCCTTCACACCGCACACGAGGCAACTCCAAAAATACAAAAACTTTGCTTAAGAAAATTTCATCAATAAAGATTATGGATTGCTTGTTTGCTTGGCCCAGTACGCTTTTGGACTGAGCTTGATTCCTTAACTTAACTTACCTCATTTGTCAGGATTAATGTATATTTTGCTCATCAATAGAGTGATATAAATAGGCCACACTAGTGGCCCATATACCAGTGATACTCATATGTGAAGATATTATGCATCCAATAACAATCAGTAAATTCTCAAAACTTCTGAACGTTCTACTATCATATAAATCGGCCTAATTATCAGGTCAGTTACTATTGTACATTAATAAAACTCATATGCACAGAAAATGTGTTGCAGCAATTAGGCGTAACAAAATCCAACAAAGATGAACAAACAAACCAATCATGGAATATGTATTTCTGTCACTCACCTCTTCCATCCTGAATCCGTATCCTTGATCGCAGACGCGCTTGTTCCAAGTGGAACTGATCTTCTTGTCGTTCCCACTCCTTGAACTGAGCTGCTTCCTTGCTCCGTTGCATCAAAGACATCTCCTCCTCTCTCTGTTGCCTCTCAAGTTCTCGCTCAAGCCTACGTTTCTTTACCTATATAAGAATTACGTGCATTAATGTAAAAATCATAGGAATCTAATTATTTTTTTGTAGGCTAAGCATTTTCAGTAGATTGACTCCATGATATTATGCTATTTTGGGGGTGAATCAGAGGTGGTAAATCTAAATAAACAAAGGTAAATGTATTTTGTAAACAAGCATGCATTGTGGGTCATAACTATAGTTCACCTTTTCCTCGGGGAATTAAAAAAAAAAAATAAAAAAATTGTTAAACTTAAAGGGATGTTGACAAATTCTACAAATTGGCCTTTTTAAATTTGTATTGCTTCTGTAAGGGAAAAGGCCAATAAGAGTTACTGTTCATTTAAGCCACATGAATATAGACTGATTGTTTTGATAATAGTACCTATTAATAACAGACAAAAACAAAACACTAGGCTCATGTAAAATTTGTTTGGTACTTTGGTCTAATTTTGTCTCAATGGATTTGAATCACAACCTATGTGTGATTGCAACATTTTTCAAATGCACAGCAACTGATTGGGACTGGACCTTTTTCAGTTTAACCATATTTTTGGGAAAGGTGGATACTCTCGCCGTTTACTTGACTCAGGGATAGGGCATGTAACGGCATTCATTCATGATCTGACGGTAGAAAAGTGGTTGTCAGTTATGAAACTGAATGAAAATAGTATCAAATACTGATTGAACATTATTGTTATGAAGTTTGTCAACAACCCCAAAGCAGAAAACACTTTTTTAATTCTGCAGCATCTTACATTATAGAAAAAATTTTCTGTGAGCTTAGATTTAATAAATAATAATATTATAACAATTTTGAAAGTGATCTTGTGAGTTAAAAATACAGTAACAAAACCTTAGAAAAATTAAGCTATTTAAAAAAGTCAAACTGCGTTTTATTCTGTTGCGGCCGAATTTTCTAACCCGCTTCACCTTTCCCCTGTTGCCGATATTCCAGATGCGGCCAACCTTTCTTACACGATCAATCTTTGACTGTGACTGAGCGTCCTGCTGCCCACAGCATAGTAACGTGTTTTTCTGACGGACTTCATGTGAAGTTGAACTTCCTGACCCGGCCAAGCTTCCTACAGTGACCGGCGATCAAACAATAGAAAAGCTGCCACGCCACTTACGGAATGACACCTAGACTGTTTGATGAAATGTGTTCAGCATTTATGAATTTTCAGAAAAGCAGGGGTTTCAGGAAGTGGGGTTCTGAAAAGCAGGACTCTACTGTATCATAAAACAAGGACCCTCTTTAACAAATCTCTTTTAAGGAATAATGTGACACATTCTTAAAATACTCTCATCCCTCCTGGTAGAAAAAGATAAATTTATATTGGAGTGCAAAGACCCCGGCCTACATTATTAAAAACAAAATATTTGAGTACCAACGATTACATAAGCTTTATCAATGCTTAAATACTAAGGAGGGTTACCTTTTCCAACTCCCTCTTGTTCTCTTCTTGTTTCTGTCGATTCAAAACTTCAAGGTCTTGACGGCTCACTCCCCTCAAACCCTCTTTTTCTAGTTTCTTATTCCAAACAAATGAAGACATTAAGTTTCCATCACCAAAAGGGTTATCAGCATTTGAATAGCGTAGATAATCAACATCCCATCCCATTCTTTCCTTCCTTTTACGTTCTTTGGCTTCTTTCTTTCTCAGTCGGCGGAGGCGTTTTTCCTCAGGCGTTTCACTTGCTTTCATAAGTTCTTTTTGACGTTTCTTCTCTAATAAATGTTTTTCTCTCTCTTCTTTTAATCGTTGAAGAAGTTTTACATCCTTTAATTCTGAAGAATCGCTTGAACTACTGGATGATGAAGATGAAGATTGGGAGGATGTACTTGGAGTTCTTCTACAAGAAACACTTTACTTCAGAACAATAATAAAAGAAATAGAATTGAATTAGATCTTAAATAGTCATGAAAATGTAGAAAATAGGCTTCATGGTTTTTTAACGCTACAGAGAGTGATCCCGATATCAAACTTGAGAGTAGGCCTAACTTGTAACACAATAAATTGAAAAATGTAAAAGAATAAAGGATTTCCCCAACAAAATAATTTGGCTCATGGAAAATAATTACCTCTTTTGGGTATCAGACCTCAAAAACCATTCAATATACAACTAGCCTATGTAATTTTCACCTAATGTTCAGAGAATACTCTTCTTCCGATTTAAGATTTTATTGTTAGGGTCAAGTAAAAAAACCTTCATAAACTAGTGTAGGAACTGTAAGCCTAAATGACAAATAAATGGTTTGAATACTTCAGTCAATGTGTTCCTTGTTGAAGTTAATTAATTGTGACCCAGATTTCGATGTTCTGTTACATCATCACTAGGCAAGCATAATAAAAACTTGTAGTCATGTCGATCCAATGGTTATCGCCAAAAGGTTAGATACACAGTCACAATATCAGAAAGTTCACACAAAAACATGATGGATAAGAACACAATCACCTGATGATGTAAGGTGACATACCGTAACATTGAAACCTAGTAACATTAGACCTCAACAAAAAACTTAATGACTGTGGTATTTTAAACCATATATTTCTCCTTAAGTGCTCCATCAAGACTATCTGGAAACAGGGCCGGATTTAGGCATGGGCCCGGGCCCAGGGCGGCAAATTTTAAGGGGCGGCAGATTTTGTTATGGGATTAGATTAAATTAGTCTAAAATATCAAGAGTGGTACATGCAGATTATTTGGTTTCACTGAGGATTACACAGAGTAAAACTTGAAAAAGTGCAATGGGCTTTTATAAAAATAGATAGTTTAGCAGATTCGTGTTAGCGTCACTAAATGTACAGGCAACTGCGAGGGCGCGAGCCGCGACTCCATAGCTAATTATTTGACATTATTAGGCTGATCGTCTTGCTCCTTCAGCGTATCCACTCTGGCAAAAATCAAATCCCGGTGGTCCCGGGCTCCAGGTTGAATTTCCCATTTCGTTCCATTTATTGTATAGGTCTAGATATACCGGTTTATCCCGACGCTTGTGATTTGAGATGTTTGATCTTTAAAACCCCAGCAATAAGTTATCTGCTGATTTTCATTTTGGATTTTCTGACTCTATTTCAAAACAAAGATCCACTGATGGTTATGACACAATATTTTTTCCATTTCATTTGTAGGTCTGCTTATAAAGCAACAACGTAGCTTACGATATTACGAAAATTGTGTTGTACAAATTTTTGTCTCACATTTTAATATCATCGGCTGTACGATTGCCGCGTCCAAAGGCACTCTGGGATTCTATGGTTCTTTGTAGGTAATTTTGGTGATTTCATTTTTCCGTCTGTTTATGAACCAATTTACTGGGTTGTGAAGATTAGCTGTTGTTTAGCCGCAATATAAACTGATCTAAGTTCTTATGTAGTTTTATTGTTTATAAATAAATACTACTTTTTGTATTGGTAGTAGACAAATGTACGACCGAGAAAAATTTTTACATAGAGGGGGTTTTAACTTTCGTTAGCAATCAAGTCAAAAAAATTTAACCTTGAATAATCGTTTATTTTATACGGTACTACTTTATTAAAATTTACCTGGACCATTAAACAGATAAATAATAAAAGCGATACCCTGAAAAGGTATCAAAAGATATTATAAATTCTCTGTTCATCCCAAATAACACGCAGTCTTAATTAACATTGGACATGGACCCAGATATGAGGTTAGCCTATAGGCCTAGCTTATGAAAAAATGATGTTATTATGTGAGGACATGGTTCACAGTAGCCTATGCACCAAACTAAACAGTACCGTATTGAAATTGTAAGATCTGATATACTTAGTTTCACCGACATATAAACATAGGTTTAAACTCAATTAATAACATGTTCAATATGACCTCAGTCCACTTGAGGCAACACTCGTTTTACCGTACCGTGCTTGAAGGTTTTGTATCATTTTGGTGAAGATGGATGATTCAATTTCAAGTGCTGTTTATTTTGGTGCATATTATACAAAGAATATTGTTTTGGATTTAACATATTGTTTCGTGGATGTGGGAGGGGGGCAGCGAAAATGTTTGGAGCCCATGGGCGGCAAATTCGTAAATCCGGCCCTGCCTGGAAATACACCCACTTGAGGGTCATAGGCCTACTTTGGATATTTTCATATTGAGCCACCGACACATTCTGGTGCTTTATTTCAGGTGAATACCTACGACTGAAGAGTGTATGTGATGGATGTAGTGGACCAAATGAAGTGTAGCTTTGATACTGACAAAGACCAGATCTGATTCATTTGTCAAGACTATGCGTTATTTTTTTCTGCTAATTTATTTATAGTATAGCTCTATTATTTAATAGTGAGCCTGAAGAAGAACTGGACTGTTTTGAACCCCATTAGATTTGTTGTTAACACGTTTGCTGCGGCATGTAACCGATCGGTTACAAAGGCGTTCCTTCGTGGGTGCGGATGTATCCGATCGGTTACATATGACAATGTCAAGATAATGCGACTGCTTTTCCTCTAGCGTTTGAGAAGGAAACACATATTGTGCATTAGCGTGTAGGTAAGGGTATTGAGCTTTTAGATTACTTGTGATTAGAATATTTTATACAGGTTTTTAATTTCGCGCTATCGTTGGACGAATGTAAATATGGTTCAGCGTGGGGGTTGAGTTTCGACATTTGATATGCCGCAGCGAACGTGTTAAGTTTTAAACACTATATTGTAATTAGGAATTTCCTATTGTGTAAATATTAGCATTTTGTAAATAAATGAATTGAATTGAATCATTAGTTAATAGCCATAAGAACAATAGTCCAGGAGAATTAGTGCCCAACTAGGAAAAAATTGCCCCAAAGGTTTTTTTGCTTTAACGGCTTTATTTATGTCCAAATATACGGTATCTTATATTTTCTCAGTCGTCAGAGTTGTGCTAAAGTGGTGAGGGGGTAAAATGTACACAAAAGGCGAATTTTTGGATTTTTATGGTTACATCTCGTAAAGGGCTCAAAATATTGAAAATATGGCCAGTATAAAAGTTAAAGACCATAAAATTGCGAGGTTAATGAGACTAACCAAATTTTTTTTTGATCACCCGTTGTCATGCTACAGCACATCAAACATGCAGGATTTTTTTTAATTTAACTCTGAAAAGGCGTATTTTTGTGATTTTACAGCCAGATTTAAAAGTTTGATCTAGTCACCGTTTTGATCACCAAGGAACCAGACCCACAGGCTATACTTTCAACGATTAAAAATGAAAATTTTTTAACGGGTGTGCAGGTGGTTGTTTGTGTCAGAAAACTTATATTAAGTGCTCATTAATTTGGGCTAACTGAACGGGAACTCCTGTACCAAATCCCACCAACCAGATGAAGGTGTGAACCAGATTTTGACGAAGACCTGGACTGTGGAACAATAGACTATGTTTGAGAATTAAACAATGTCTAATTTATACAGTGTGATCTACTTCAATATTTAAAATATTGTGCATTTCATGTAATACTGCTTTTTAAATTAGCAGACTTCACTAATGATTAAGAAAATGGATGCAATTAGACAAAAAACAAAATGAGGTGACCATAGAACCCGGTGTTAGAAAATTGTACCAAAGTCCAAAATGTTTATTTTTTTCCCTCAACTTATCAAATGAAAGTTATTAAAGTACAAAAAAATTTTTGTTGATCTAACTGAGCCATTATTTTTATGAAAGAACATACACACTTAATATGATTTCATCTCTTCTAATCTTAATTTGACGTAGTTTGGAAACGGACGGTCCAAAAAAATGATGTTGTTCTCATTCAACGCAGAATTCAATAACCTTTGAATTTGTAAATGGATATACTTCAATAAGTCTATTAATTTTTTTAATCTAACAGTAAAATCATAAAAATATGCCTTTAAAATAGTGCAGTTTTATGTGTTATAGAATGACAATGGGTGACCTAAAAAAGATGCAGTTAGTCTCATTAGATGAGGAATTTTATGATCTTTAACTTCTACATTGGCCATAATTTAAATATTTTGAGCTGTTAACGAGATGAAACCATAAAAAGGGAAAAATGTCTTTTTTAACTTTTTACCCTCTCACCACTTTAGCACAACTCCGACGAAGGGGAAAACCTAGGATAAGCATATTGGGACATAAATGAAACCGTTAAAGGAAAAACATCTTTTCTAGCAATTTTTTTTATTTGTGTGAGCTTTTTTGTTTAACCCTACTGGCTTTCTAAGGCAGTTAACTCCAGTTTCAAACCTTTTAAGAAACTACTAAGTTTTACTTTTCTCAAAAATCGAATTGGAAACCTGTGGATTAAAGGTGAGCTCTATAAGTCCTAACCACTAAGCTACAGTACAGTACCCAACCATAAAAACTTATTAGTATGCCATATTTAAATACCCCCCGTCGCAGCAGACCTGCGTACTCAGCGAATTTCCAAATTAGTAATATTAATTTTAATCAGATAAACCTGTAAACAAAGTATCTTCACATGCCCATAAATAGGGAAATAAATGTCTATTCTCCTTATGATAAATAGGGAAAGAGTATGCAGGTATGCTGCCATGGGGAACACTAAAAGTAGGTTTTTAGCTTAAAAACATAATTATCTCGACCATATGAAGCCATATACTAAGTTTCATTAATATCTGTCCATTGCTAAAGGAGTTTGCCTATTCTCCATATGATTAACATGGGAAAGGAGTATGCAGGTTTGCTGCTATGATAAGCACAAAAACCAAGATTTTTTTACAATAAATGGATTAATCTGAACCAAATGAAGCTGAATACCAAGTTTCAACCAAAAATATTGGTTAATAATTGAAATATTAGCACATCCTTATTCTCCATAAGATTAACATAGGAGCCCCAAAATACAATGTACTGTCTTTAGACTTTGTAATATCTCGGTAACCATTGGAGATAGAGCAAAGCTTCAAAATACTAAATTGTGTGTTTTTTTAAGCTGAATCCAATGGTCAAAATAAAAATTTAAAATTTTCAAAAATTACATATGAAAAATTCAAAAAACCCATTTTTGGGGTACAAAACCCCCAAAAACTACCCCTTCCGGTAGGTCGATATGTCTGGTTTACGAACTCATCCGAATAAACGTAGGATTACACATCTCTACCAAATTTGGTGTCGATCGGACCTTTTTTACGAGAGTTATCGTGTCTAGGGACACATACATACATAAACTTATATATAGAGTGTGTTCATTTTTTTATGCTCACCATTGGGATCTCGCAAACTATAAAAGTTACAGCAAAGGTCAAATTAGCAAAGTAGTGCGGAATTATAAGCTGAACAAAATGATGTGTAAAAATCCCAGATATTTCCACCGGTTCGTTCGCTGTGCTCGAAAAACTGTTTTTTGCTCAAAACTTCTTTTGCCTACAACTTTGTTATTTGTTGAAATACAAAAAAACTTTTTAGACAAAACTTTACTGAAATTTTACGTAGATTCTAAATATTAAAACTAAAATTTTTTACTTCAAACGGTTTTTGAGATATTTTAGACAAGTTGATTATTTTTAATGCAAGTATGTATTTTTTTCATCATCATAAAAAAGAAATATTTTTTCTGATTACAAAAATACCAAATATGGCATATTTATTTATCATAATAATTATTTAATTATAAAAAATGTGACTAATAAGCAACCCTGAAATGCTAATAATGAGGATGCTTCTAACATGCGGTGCAACAATGGTGTAAATCAGCTGTTTTTCATTTTGTGTTTCATATTTTGTTGCTTACATTGTTGATCAGCTATTTACCGGCATCCCATGTAACAGCTGATTTACACGTTTTATGGGAACCGCGGATGCCGGTAAACAGCTGATCAACAATGTAAGCAACAAAATATGAAACACAAAATGAAAACAGCTGATTTACACCATTGTTGCACCGCATGTTAGAAGCATCCTCATTATTAGCATTTCAGGGTTGCTTATTAATCACATTTTTTATAATTAAATAATTATTATGATAAATAAATATGCCATATTTGGTATTTTTGTGATCAGAAAAATTATTTCTCTTTTATGATGATGAAAAAAATACATACTTGTATTAAAAATAATCAACTTGTCTAAAATATCTCAAAAACCGTTTGAAGTAAAAAATTTTAGTTTTAATATTTAGAATCTACGTAAAATTTCAGTAAAGTTTTGTCTAAAAAGTTTTTTTGTATTTCAACAAATAACAAAGTTGTAGGCAAAAGAAGTTTTGAGCAAAAAACAGTTTTTCGAGCACAGCGAACGAACCGGTGGAAATATCTGGGATTTTTACACATCATTTTGTTTAGCTTATAATTCCGTACTACTTTGCTAATTTGACCTTTGCTGTAACATTTATAGTTTGGGAGATCCCAATGGTGAGCATAAAAAAATGAACACACTGTATACATATATACATATATATATACATATATATATAAAAATTTTAATGACTATTATTTTTGGTCTCTGGGCACCTAAAAACGAAAAAGTAACATGGTCCCGGGCTTAGGTCTTACCATGAGACCTACGGTAATAGCTTATTCCCTATGGGAAATTCGCTAAAATTGAGAAATAACCTCTTTTTAGATTTCCGGTGTTTCTTCGAAGAACTTGAAGATCGATCTCTTGATTTATCTTTAAGTTTTAAACCTTTCTTTTTTCTAAGTCGGTCATCATCACTAGCAGAGTCATCAGAACTTCTGTAACGAGATCTTGATGAATGTTTACTGCTTTTCTTATGTTTTCTATTTGAGGAACTCCTGTAAAACAGTTTAAACATCTTTGGATAGAACCATATTACGCTACAGATGGCTCAGTGTGTCTGTGCTCATGGCTCCCAAGGAGGGGATGGTTGAGGTACCGGGCAAGGGTACTTTTCTAAATACATAGGTCTGTTGTAACTATGTAGTTATCAAGATCCAAAAATGTTGTAGGGCCTATTTTTATCTGAGACAAAACGAAAATAAAATTTATTTTAGAATAAACTTATTGAAATCAAAAGCCATGAGCACAGATCATGATTGTCTAAAGTTTAACTTGAGTCGATTAACTTAGAATCATTATAGCTCACATGGATTCAAAATATATAAAAATTAAAAAGCAAATCAAATAGCCTAAGTTTTTTTGTTTTATTTTATTTAAAGACTCTCTCACTTTTATTGAACTTTGAATATATGCATAAAATGGGAACAGGCAAAGCACTTCATGATATTCTGAGAGGTGAGCCCTTTCAACTCCTCTTAGGCCTACCTCCTTCGGTATCCCAACTATCGTCAAAGTTTTAAAGAAATATGGCAAGAGGTCAAGCCTTCATCTGTTCCAAAACAGCACTGGAAAACGCACTTGTGAAAACTGCATCTAACAGTGGTCTAGTACCGGAAGATGAAGAACACCTGATCTCTTTATTTAACATGACGAAACTTCGTTAGTCTATCCTACTGAATCACTATTTATCAATGATTAAGTTATCACTTTGATTTTGCGAATAGGCTATATTGGTATTTTATCCATAGTAAAAGACACCATTGCTATTTTACGTACACAGCAGATGCCTAAACTTAAGTTTATATTTGTTCATTTTCCCTATTTTTACCTATAATGGGAGTAAAAGAAGTAGGTTTCCAACAAACCTAACATTTGTATATGTAGGTTAGGAAATAAATTACCCCTACACTGATGTAAATCAGTGTTAAAGTTCTAAAGTACTCTGGGCTACTTTTAAAAAATAAAAATTTGTTTATTCACATTTTGTGAAAAATGTACCAACAGGGATTCCATTCAATTTATACCGTTAGCATAAACTTAGCATGTACAATAGAATGTACTTTGGCATGTAGTTACTTATTGATTTTTTGTTTTGCTGTATCATTTAATACACTTTAGATGGCACATTCTTAGCATGTAGCTTGTATTTGCATGTAGGCCTAGGCCTAGTAACTTATGTTGTTGATCAATTTTTGTCTTCAAATTGTTTTTCATGCACTAAGCATACGGCATGTAGGCAAAACATGAATTATATTATAACTGCGCTTAAATTTACTTTGTTCTATCTTGTTTTTGATGCTCTATTTTTGTGTTTTATGTGTGTATCACATTCAATTGTAGGTACCTGAAACTGAATCAACTTATTTATTGAATCAAGTACTATATAGTATTTTGCATGTAAGCGGCTTTGAAAGAAAGATGTAGGCCTATCATAATATTCTCTATACTTAATGGAAACATATTATTTGTAAAATGGCGATTGCCGTATGTATGAATGAATAAATAGGCTAAATAGCCTACAACTGAAAATGAATATGCACATGACAAGGTTATCCAAAGTAGTTTTGACACTGTTAATTTTAAAGAAAGTCTGCAAAATTACATAAATTGCCTTAGCTTAGGTCGTACACACCAATTTGGCCAGGCCGCTTCTAGGGTTAAATTTTAATAACAAGAACAGGTGTTTTTTAGGTTGGTTTTTAGTCACACAGTAAATTCGTGCATTGACTGAATGTAAGATATATGGGATTCTATTCTAATAACACTGTCAAGTATATGAGCGCTGGTTTTTCCATTTAACCCGACAGAACTGACATTGATTTGGATACGTGAGAACTGACTCACAGCCTTTTAGACCAAGTTTTAATAAACTACCGTACATATTGAATAAATCGATATGTTATTTTTCAAAACCCAATCACATGTCTTTCTTATTAGTTGTTTTAACATTTTACACTGTAAACAAGTGTTTACATAATTTATTTAATGTAGCCTATGTTTAAAAAAATATGGTTTTTTAGGCCTACTTTTGTCAAAGATTTTAGTTTGACCTACTTAGTGGAAGAGAAAGAAAAAACTGATTGAACTTTAAACATTTGTCAAAATCTATTTGTCGCTCAAGATTAAATTCATTTCAATTTAAAAGTTTTAATTTATGTATTTATTGTTTTAAAAAAATAACACAATTTTTAGCAAGTCAATGAACTACACAATTTTATTTTATCGATGATGAGAATCGTAAAGAAATAGATCTATCAATCCGATTACGTTCATCTGAGTCTATGATTTCAGGAATAAAAATATTTATACAGGAATAAATTAATTTAATTACAAGAACGTCATCCGTTAAAACTGTCACAACTTAGGCCTAGTACACGAGAACTGACACACGGTCAAATGCACCGTTCATCCCGTAACGCCGGAGCTCACTCACGGTCGAACGCACCAGTCTTCTACGGAATCGTCCACTGCACTGGCTGTACAAGTTGGAAAATGACGGGAAATGTGTCATTCTGTTCCTGGAAAGTGGCGCGTGAGGTACAATGCCGGTGAAGACTGCCGACACCCAGGAAATATTGTTTTGATCAAAAAAACTTCCAGCCCGGTCCTTTCGACCGGTATGTCAGTTCTCCCGGGTTAACTTAGTAGGCTTATGATGTAGGCTATATCCAAATCGGCACTACACAGTCACGACTGAAGGGTTGCTTATTAGTCCCCTGTAAGGAATATCCCTTAGACATCATAATAATGTAACACAACAGGCCTAGGCCTAGTATCAAAAAGCAAACCGTGAGAAAATAGCATTGACTTACCCAGTGTAATCCATTTCAAAAGAGTTGAGGCCTACCTACATACATGTAAGAATACTGTAATCACTTAGGTATTTGATAATTGAATTCAATCTATATTTTATAAAAAGGAAAGTATGTTATTTTGTTAAAACTTTCAAAATAAATCGGCCCCATGAATTTCGGGATTAGTTACCTAACCTACCAACACAAATGAAAATGAAAGTTTGTATTTAGTAAACAAACACATCGACATTTCGACAAAGTCGAATGACGAATAAAAATGACGACAACAATCTTATTCTTCTTCTTAGCAATGACGAAATGGCTTGGCTTTGGATAGCTTCCATGCAACTGTTGCGCTTTTTGACAACACTGATCGGAGTGACAACACTGATCAGTGAAGTGATCACTGATGGATGCTGAACAAATTATTAAAAGTTTAGTTAAAAAATATTAATCAAGGTTTAAGTAAAGACCACCGGAAATCATAGCGTATTGTACAGAAAAAATTGCGACGGTTGTTTATAACTTAGTGTAAGAAACTTAGGTCACGATGTTTATAACTTAGTTACTTACATCATAATTCAAAATCCTTATTAGCATGATTTCGTGTCCACTACAAATAAAGAATTTTGAAATTTTAAATTTGAATTTTGAACATTAAAATACGCACCATGTATGTATAGTTACAGAGGGCGTAAGACGTAGGTATCTCATCTCAACAAATGTATGAACATTTAATGTAAACATCATTTGACCTACATTTTAATATAAATTGTTTTGGTGCTTTTTCTGATTTTTCAGGTTAAGCTTTTCCAAAGAAAGACATTCTATTTCAAATTCGAAGTGAAATTTGCTTGGTGGGTGTGTATGATTGATGGTTTTTCCATTATGATTTTTCACCATTTTTGTTTTCAGAAAAACTTTATTTTAGCTTACTGAGAACATAATGTATAGGTTATATCAACTAGGATTTATTCTTAAAGGGCAACAACTAAAAAATCGGAACAATTGAAATAAATAATAGCTGTCTAATGGATGAAATGACCGACAAGAATAATATGATATAATTTATTTTGCTCTTTGTAAAATTAAATTAGGCACTCTGACATGACCATCCCATCCGTAAGATAAGTGTACTAATTAATTTGAAATGGTGAGCACAAATAAATTTGTTGTTCCTTTTGATGAGTTAAAAAAATACAAAATAGGTACATAGTAAAGGCCTGAGTAGAGCATGCTAATTCTTCACATAAAAAAAATCACTTGTAATTGCATTATGGTAATCAGGGGCTATTATAGGTTTACACCAACAACCAACTATAGGCCTACCTCTTCACAGTTAGTTAACAGCTGTCAAAAAAGTAGTGTTCTTCTATTTTTGTTTACTTTTCGTTGGTACCGTATATCGTTACAGTACAGTACCAAGCCAAAATTGCTACCCATATAAGACCAATGCTGAAACTACAATTTAAAAATTCATTTTAGACAAAAATTGATTTTTTTTGGGGTTGTAGCTGTTTCTAAACTTATTTTTCAGAAAACAATCTTAAATTCAAACGTTTAAGCAAAATCTACAAGCTAGATTTCAAGATCGTGGAAAATAGATCGCCAAAGACATTCATTATAGTATAGAAATAGGATTGGTTAATTTTATGGTTCGTAAAGAAATTACACGATAAGGTTAAAAATATATCACGTAAAAGCTTTTCCTTTCATAAAAACTATATACTAATCACTTTAGTTTCTATAGTGTGATTGAATAATTTGTTACATTAATGAAATCTGTAGATCGTTTATATACAACTTAAAGTGTGAATGCTTGTAGGTCGACTTATTCGTTCTAGCAGTGGGAATGCAGGTGAATATTACAGTAGTGACACCTGATGGAACATATGTTTTATTCACAAACATTGTCTGGAGAGAAAACAAAAGATCAAACAACTTGTGTTGCCATTTCTGTTACTTAAACGTTAGTATGCTGCCCCCGAGGGAATTAGATGCTAAAATATTTAGAACAGATATTTATTACCCCTCACTTCTTCCCCCGTCGTTATATTTTATCTGATTGACTAACAAACTTCTTCACTACACGAGTTACTAACATATAAGACTCTAGTACATGCCGAACTTGGTTTTATTTTAATAGGCATTTTGCTTTTTTTGTGGACAGTTACAACCGCCCAATTTAATAATAATAAAAACCCAAACATACCGCAACCTTTTTTTAGTCCAAACTATAACCCCAAATAAATGTTTAAATTAACTCTCCGTGGTTCCATTAGGGTGCCTTTAAACCTCCAAGTGTCAAAACGACGTCTCTTTTGTCAACAGTGAAGTTAATATAGTCCGTTTAAATTGTTTCTACTTGTTTAAATCGTTTAAATGTATATTAAACAATATCAATTTAAAACTGGTTAGATTGCTACTACAGTAACCAATCCATCTAATTAACATGTTACATTCATTTAAGTCTTCACTTGAGAACCATAATTAATTGTAGTAAGATAGTCCGATAGAAATTTAAACAGCTGTTTCCCCCCTCACACCCTCTCACCCTGAAATGTTGTAATTTGTGGTTATGTTTAACATGTGTTATACAGTATAAAAATGTGTTTCAGAATAAATTTGGCAACAATGTATCGACTCTCATCGGACTATATTTGTGAATCCTACTATATAATTAGCGAATTTTTATTCATTCGACGTTAAATATCTCGATTAAAGCAAATGTTTCAGTAATCGCAGGTAAAATTCATGGCATTTAATTTATGCATAATTAAACCTCACTAAATGGATGAAATAAAACTAGTATACGTGTTGCTCGTGCTCGAGCAATTTATTTTAATATGGTAAAAATGTTACTTTAGCTCTAAATCAATGACATCCGACCAATCCAATATTGTGAATATCTGTAATTACCAAAAACTACACTTAATTACAGCTGATTATTAACATATGTTTAAAATGCTTTATTTTCAGTCCGATTCTCATCAGTTTTTGGCGGAAACAACTACAGACCAAGCCCTATCCAACGACACAAAAAACTTGAAAATCGGTTGAAAATTGTAGGAGGAGTTCTCAAGACAAAAAAACCCTTAGCGTATTAAATAAGTATAGATATAATATCTTAAACCGATTTATTTCAAAATAAAAATAATACTGAGGAAATCTTAGAATTTGTTCTATCCTATAATAAAAAATGTTTCCTAAATTTGTTCCATGGTTTGCGCATGATGTACTAACACATTTTAATAGAAACATCCGAAAAGGTAACAAATACGACAAAAGACACTTCTTGTTTAAAGTATGAAATTGAGTTGATATTTTAGAGCCAGTAGTTCAACTGCTTCTATTCAGCTTGCTTTTAACATGTGTTTGTTTTATTATCAACAGCTGTTTTATTTTGCAATTCAATATAAATTGTTCCCCATGTTAATCTTATGACAAAAAATGAACTTTGAGGGCTTCCCGTGAGCTTCAGAATTAAAATATCAAAAATCTAAAACCTTATTGCAAAACTACGAACTGAGACCATTCTTTTGACACCTCAAACTTTAAAATTGGTCGAGAAATAAGGGAGGAGTAGTGTTAACAAAAAAAGGCATCACCTATATTGTACAGTATATATAGAATAGATAGATAGATATAATATCTTAAACCGATTTATTTCAAAATAAAAATAATACTGTGGAAATCTTTGAATTTTTTTCTATCCTATAATAAAAAATGTTTCCTAAATTTGTTCCATGGTTTGCGCATGATGTACTAACACATTTTAATAGAAACATCCGAACTCTCCCATATTGCAAACTCTCCATCGCAATGGCGGCGACCTGTCGTTCTTCTCACTCGCGCGTATATGTTGTCAATGGGACTTACATACACACAGTAATTAGGAAACTTATCTCCCGTTCTTTCTCTTTAGAATAATAAATAAATAAATAGCCTTTTTCAGTGGGTTATTGATAATGCAAACAAAATAGCATGTTTTAATAGAATGAAAATTTACATTAAAAACAATGTTCATTCAACCAACTTGACAACTAATAGATGTAGATTCGTATTTTTCCTTCTGTAAAGGCGTCTTTTTTCATAACAATTGTTATTTTATGTAACCCTAGTAACGATTTAAATATTTAATTTCCCCAAAATTGTCAGTGAATTACAAATTGTTAGTTTCAAAATTGTTTAATTTAGTAATATTAATTCGTACAAATTGGCAAGTTAGTAAAAATTGAAACCGAAATTCCGCAAGTTATGTCGCTAAATAAATTACGAAATTGGATGTTTTCTTAAACAAGATAAATTTGTAAAGAAATTTTACGTTCGGTAGGTAGCAAATATCAGAACATGTTCACCTCGAAATAAAAAGAAACAAAACAAATCCTCAGTGACTGCAAGGGCCTTCAACGTGAGAGTGACTATTTTCCTAAATTGCTAATGACTTCCAGAACGTTTACAATTAGAACGGTTATCTAAATCTTCAGTGACTTCCATTACCACCAGAGCGACTATGTACCAATCTTCGACTTCCCGGCTTGGACCTTTACCACAAGAGCGACAACATTTACCAATCTTCGACGTCCTAGATAAGTACTCTTACCACTACAGCGACTACGTACTTTTATTTGGCCTAAAACGGCTATTTACCTTTATATTTATTTGTTAGAAAATTTAAGTCTAAAAATTACCTGGTTTAGCCTATTTCATAAGTAAAATAAATTGTGAATTGCTCTCCTATCTGTTTTCTTTCAAAATGTAGGTAAGTATTAAATGCAAATCAATACTTTTTTATCAATATTTTTTTAATTTCCTATAAGAATAACATGGGGAACCTATTTTTAGACCTTATACAGCATAAAACTTCATTTTGGTCCACAATTTAATATCACTGACATATAGTTTCAAAGCTATTTTTTATTGACGTACACTTAATGCGTCTGGTTGAATTTATTTTTAATAAGCATTTTAACTGAATTTGAGCTTAGGCCTTCTTTATAATATTAAACAGTTTTGCAATCATTATTAATAATGAAACTTTTTAAATAGTTTTGTAGCTAAGGTAAGTGAGGAAATAAAAATATTCTCAGGGTAATCTCAAATTTTAGTGCTCTAACTTGACAATACTGTCACATTTTAAATTAATTCTACCTAACATAAAAGGTTGAACTGACACAAGAGCATAAACCACTATTGTGGTTTTAGAAAAAAATTACTAGAATAGTTTCATTGTTTTATAATCAAACAGAGAGCACTCTCAAAAGATTACAGTCTGAGTTGTTTTTTTCAGAAGAGTTCAGCAGCTTTGGGGTTAAATCTGGTATCAAATATTCAGAAGAAGAGCTTCCCCTATATTGATCCCACCGACGACACTTTCATCCTTCATATTTTTTCTTTACCTACTTGAAAATTAAAATAAAACCTTTTCGCCTTTAAAAAAGTATCTAATAACCGCTAAAGGAGTGAATAGTTTCAATATTATTTTCATAAATATTTGACCAAAAGACGGTACCAAACGCTACCAAACGGTAACCGATACTACGAAGTATTTCTTGTAAGAATAAGTCCTTCATCTTAAACTAAAAGTGCAGGCTTTTGAGGCGAGAACAGCTAAATGCGTGGCCTACATCAGCGGATAACACGATATTCATTTTACTACCTACAGTAATAATGGCATATTTACAAGGATCCAAACAATTGAACCCTAACATTTTAAAACTTAAGTTAAGGCCCTGCTAAAGGAAAATTTATAACATAAATTAGAGTGCTTTGGCTGCTTTAGGAAATTTTAACGAAGTTGTAAATTACTATAAGTTGTGCTATTATATTTAAGTTAAAAGTTTATCGCATATATTTTGTTAAATTATATTTTTTGTGTGCATGTAAAGGACACTAAAGACACAAATCTGATATCATATTTCCGTTTCCTCTAAAAGAAAATCACAACAATAATTATGTGGTATTTCCTTTTACTCATCACACGATGTTGTAGGTTTGAAATTTTAACATATACTGTATTGCATTTGCATCAGATCCAAGTATATTCTACTATAAAACTACAGTACTACCACCACTATTATTGTACACTTGCTACTATAGCATTTTTCTTGTAGCAGTCATTTATAAGTATTTCTTGAAAATCAACGGTGTAAAGTATTAACATGTCGCTATGTCGTAATTTCAATTAAGCCCCTAGAGACAGCTGTGCAGTTTAACTCGCCCTTGTAGTTCCAGATGGCGCTTTAGGCTCTGTTATGTTTAATACATGAAACTTATAGATAAGGCCTACTACACTGCTCCTTTTGCTTCTAAGTCTTTACTCTAATTTTAGAGTTCATAGGTGCTCTTCTACTCTGAGGGAGATATAAACATTATAGACAAATTAACCTTTCCTAGATAACTTGTGAAGTTTTGTACTCTAACACCTGTGTTGCTTGAAAGACCTTTGTTTATTTAAGTTATTTAAGGATAAATATGCAGACGATGTTAGGAATTTCTTTTAGTTGCTATTTGAGTCTTCTGTGGAGATGAAGAATGTAAAAAATTAGTATGCAGCTTTTATTAAAAAACAAAAAAACTGAAAATTTACTCGTGTTAACTAAGGTTTTGAATTTGTAAAAGGATTGATATAATTTGTTTAGTAAACTGTACACACACACATCCCGTGCGAAGAACGTATGCAGGCAGTTAGCTATAAAACAGTTATCAGATCTTATAGTGCAGATTGTACTTGATAGCACACATATATTAAACAATATTTAAACTACAATATTTCATTACTAGTAAAAATTATGAAGTTTTTCATAGTTTTTCATTTTTTCACAAATCATGAACCATCGAAAATGTTCATATTGATATTGGAAAATATTTATGCAATATATATTTATAGTTATAGTCCCTATGGTTAACAGTGACTACCATCCTGCAAAAATTAATGGCTTTTATTCCATACACCCATTTGTAAAGTTAAAATTTTTAATTCATTAGTTTAAGAAGAATTATAAAACAGTTTTTATTTTTTTTCTTACTACTTGTGAAAATGTCGCTTAACCAAGTTATTACATTCTTCAGCTCCTCAAAAGACACGAAATACATCAGAAAGGAATTGTTCATATCGTCTGTACATATTTCTTCTTAGCCTGTCGACAAATTAAAAAAAGAAAAAATTATAAGAATGAAAGCAGTGTAACCAAAATTCATATGTTGGAGAAAATTGATTTGTGCGATCATCTTCATTATTTTCTTTTTTTCACAAAAATCGAATAGTTTACTTAATTCCGGTTGATGACTGATATATCAATTGTATCAGTCATATATTTAGATTTATATGAGAAAACCTAGAGGAAAATACATAACAAATAATGTAAGTATGACCAAAGAGTAAATTTGAAGTACTAATTTTAATATTTTTTAACTAGAAAATCTGATGACGTTGACGTAATAACCAACATTCGGATATGATACTAATTCCGGATGATTAATCGGTCCAAAGTTCCCTCGGATGTCAATACTTGGACTGCAGTTTTGACAAATCGACCGGCCCCTCGTAACTCTGTCACTGAATACACTCACACTGTGATGAGAGAAAGCGTATACACTATTGTTAAACAACAAGACTGTATTACTGTTAAATATGTAGTTCAATAACACCAACAATAACAGTTTTGGTGGGTAAATATTTTAGGGCTCTGTATGGTTTTCTTAAGATAAAGTTTAAATCATCAATCGGGATAAATTATATTTATATGTATGTACAATAATGAATTAATTAAGAGAGACATTTTGGTAAAACAGTCATTTGTCTGTTATCTTATATCCTGTGGAGAACCGAAATACTTCCCATTCTTTGGCTTTGACCCTGATTCACTATTAACTAATAAATACAAAAGAGTTTATATATGAATAACCCCTATCGCAGCAGACCTACCTACTAAGCGAATTTCCAATACATGTTTTTGTTTTATTACAAAATGTAATGATATGATTGATAAATATTCCAATAAAATGTAAAATATTTCGTACATATATCAATATCAACTGTCTTTAAAGTGAAAATCAGAGTATGCATTTGAGTAGTTAATATCTTGATTTAATCCTTTCATCTAGAGTGGTTTATTCGTGTTGAGACGGCTAAAGGGAACCTCTCGCTCTCAGAACGTCATGCAGTGCTTCACCATTTTTCGCCTATTTTAATTTCGACATAGTTGGAAGGGGTTTTAAATAAAATCTAAAGACTTGGTCTATTTCATTAGCTTTTTGGTTTATATATATATATATATATATATATATATATATTATATTTAAATGTATATATATATATATATATATATATATATATATATATATACATTTAAATCTATACTAATCTACAGTGCTTCAAAGTTGATCAAGTTTAAATTAACCTTAGACCATCACAGCTTAATATGGATTAAAATTATATAAAAATAAAAAAGCAAATCTAATAAACCAAGTCTCTATCTTTCACTTAAAACCCCTCCCGGACTTAAAATAAAGGCACAAAATGGGAGCAGGTGAAGCACTACAAGATGGATTTTTGATCCGCCAGACCCCCGATACTGAAAGCCTCTATCGGCAGCCGCTGAAACTGCTTTGGGCGCAGGCTAAGAGCGTAGAAATGAATAGCGGGTATTAATTAAAAGGCCTACTTTCCGCCGCAAAATCTCCACCCTTACCCAACATTACCTATCAGAGTCATGGGTCTCACACGTGCTGAAGTGCAGCAGGTTTTCCTTATCCACAGTGCTTGACACGGAATACTGGATATTGTTTCTCGCCCTCATCATGGTTGTGAACATTGCGAAACGTATTCAGGTAGTTTTTGCAGTGGCATCTTTACTGCGCAGGCAAAATAATTGCTCTATCCCTTTAATCCTTAACTCTTATTGCTCTTTTACATACTTATTTTTAATGCTGTTTTATTAAAATATACACAAGCTTATTAACTATAATCAACTCATAGAGAAGCCAAGCTTCAAGTTTTCTTTTAATAACTAATGATCTATTTGCATTTGAAGGGGTAACATCTGGTAAAAACCCACGCCATTGAAGTATTACTTAATGTGGGTGTTTGAATTATTATTTAACTGTTTTCTAAGAGATCACAGATATCTCTGGTTCTAATTAAAAAAATAAAAGTGTGAATAGGGATTTTATAAGCACGACAAATATGTAGTTGAGGTCAATTAAGGTTTCGACTGACCTCGTTTGAAAGCAAAACTGTCTGGTTAAATTTATTAAACTAAATAAAGAGAAAGATAAATCTTGAATGAGTTTTCAATCCTGGGGTAGGTGAAGACGCAGAAAAACCATTTGGTCAGAGTTCGATTAAGTAAATTAATTATTAATCAAATATAGTTTTTTTTAATTAAATTCTTTGTTTTGGAATAAGTTATTCATTTTGGTTGTAATTAATAAAAATAAATCTACTTTGAGTATACAAAACGAACTTTTTCTTACAGAAAAGAAAAACACAAGACACTGAAGAAAATATTTGGAGAGCCAAAACGACAACCCCAAATGAGAAAAAAGAGCATTTCAATGAGTGAGTTCCGTTCATCCCTCGATTTATCTCGATTTTCGCCCCTTCAGCGTCAACAGAAATGAAATTAGCTTTTAAGCTTTTCACCACAGGTGTTTAATATAAGAGCTGTTTATTTTAAGAATGTACTTCAGAAATAACTATACGAAAGTAAAAGCGAAATAAATGAAAATGCATGGAATAAAATAAGTAAAAAAGAAAATAAATAAATTTATTTATAAAGAGATTTTATAAAATATATTTTAAGGTGCTTGTAATTAAAAATATTTTCGTTACATTTCTGCCAATCAATTATAATTGTAATGCGCTATATTAAAATTCATCAGTGAAAATCAAACTAATAGTAAAAAATATTTAAATAGAAATACAGTAAACACAAAAAGTATTTAATAAATTGTACCTTGAATTGCTCATGATTTAATTCAAGTTTTAACTGCCAACATTCTTTAGCTTGCCCTAAGAAGAAAGTTAATAGTAGTTTTACTTTAAAAAAGTAAAAAACCTAAAATGCCACATTCAACTATGTTGAAAAAAATGGTTTTTCGTCGAAGAAGTGTCTGAAAAGATGATTACTTTAAATAAGATTTTTATTTGTGAAGAAATGAAAAGTAGTATGTTGTATTAAAAAATATGTCTTGCAATTTCTTTTATTTTTAAAATCGATTTTTTCAAAGGGCCAAACATTATTAGTTTTTAACTAATGTGGTTTAGACTTTCAGTTATCCCCTAAACGAGTTTAAAAACAATACATTTTACTAAAATATTGTTAAACTATCTGAACACAATATTACTTATCCACATTGTAACCCTCGATTTTCAATCAGAGTTATAGTAGTAAATAAGTAGGCTATATTTAGTTATTCTACAATAAACTAAATATAAATTTAATTACAATAATGATCTAAAACGTTATTGAATTATGAACATGAAATGGAATTACAATATACAATACTTCAATAATTATGATTTCGAAATACGAAAACAATGAAGTACTCTGCCTTTGGCTAATCCGATTATATCCGGTCTATCTGTCCTCTTCCTCAGACTGATATCCTGGAGTGTACCTTTTAGAAACCCGATATTTGAGTTTCATCTTTCTGAATGATATGATTTTACTTTCTCCCCCTATACCATAGTATATGGAGAAAGTATTGTTTTCGTCAAAATTTTCGAATTTGAGTTGTTGGTGGATTTATCCATTTGGGTTCCCCGTGAGTCCAAAAAAGTGGTTTTCGGAGTGATGTCTGTGTGTGTGTGTGTGTGTGTGTGTGTGTGTCTGGATGTATACAGAGCTAGAGAATGCCTCAATGGTCCGATTTTGGTGAAATTTGGTACTTAGGTCCAAACCCACGATAATTCCAGGCGTTTTTTTCATTTTTTTAAATTTTTGATTTTTAAGGGTAGTTTACCCCCAAAAACCCTCAAAAATCGTCAAAAATCAAAATTTCTCAAAAACGGCTCTAACGATTTTGATTAAAATTTTGTGGTTTATTAAGCTTAAAATGTTGAATAAAATGACACCACCCGCATCTCCGAGAAAATGCGCGTTCAAAAGTTATGGAGTAAAAAGTGTTTCAAAAATCAACTTTTTGAATTTTCAAAATAGCTGTTGTCTCGAAATAAATTTTACTTATCACCATTAAATCAAGCTCAAAAAACTAAATAATTTTTTTTTTCCAGTATTTTAAATTATTGCTCTACGTCAAGTGGTTGCGTAGAAAATTCAATTTCTCGTTTAGCGGTAAACGCAGTACGTTGTTAAAAGTCACAGACGCGCGTAGGGTCAAACGAGCGTTGCTCAGCTGGTAGCTATCCGACTGAGTCATCAAGACATTAATGTTTGGAGCTTTTAACACCTTTTTTATATTGTTGGGAGAAAGTATGTGTCAGTAAACTGATACCGTTTATTTAGTTGATTTTCGTATTAATGTTGCCTCTGGAGTGGTTGAAGATAAATATGCAATATAATTTTGTTGTGGTAAATTGACTAGGATAGAAAAGACATATTCGGTTTGGCTGAAGTTCAGTTACATTCTTGCACTTAACGGTACAACATTTTGGTGATTTATTTTTAAATCACATGATAGTGTTCAATAAATGTTGTTGACATTCTATTTGGAGCCATCCTACTTAACGATTCCCTAATCGATAAATGATATTCTGGTGTTAAATATCCGTTTTATGATGTATTATGTCTTTAAAAAAATGTTAAAAAAAATAGAAATGGTAATTTTTAAATAGACCAGACCAATCCAAATCAAATTATTGCATTTAAAGTGTAGTACACTTAAGGGTTGTATATTGCATATAATATAGTATTTTTAAACAGTTCGAAAATCAACTCTTTTTTGCCGATGAGCGGAGAAACGGAGGAGAGGAGGAGCGGGAGTGGGAGCCGAGGGACGGAGGAATAGCAGGATACAAGGAACGCCCCTGAATCACTTCCGCCTCTCGATTCATCTTCATTTGCGCCCCTCGTGGTAATCACATTGCACTTTTATAAGCCCAATATTTCACAATATTGCACTCACCTCATTCTTTGCCCCCTGTCTGGGGAAAACCAAACAAAGTCGATCCTTATGAAGAAATTTGTCTGAGGGTATAAAATGGAAAGTTCATGAAGTAAGACCATATAAAAAAACCAGCAACATAATATTGGGTTTACATACGATATAAAATTTTGATTATTGACAAATGTGATTTGAAGTAAAACGGATGTGTTAAAATGTGTTTTACAATCGTTTTACGTTTGTTATCGTGACTATCTACTTCAGTTTTAACCATAGGCTACTTACAATAGAGTGTTAATTATTTATTCCATAAAACCGACATAAGTTAAATGAAACACACACTCACTCGCACACGCACAATTTGCCGGACAGGTATAAAATTTCATGTTTTCTTTAGTGTGATTATTACTATATATCGAATTCCTTTTGCGATTTTTTTTAGTAATGTCCTGTATAAAATGCATTTCCTTATCGATATCAGCAGTGAATAATACGACTACAATTACTGGACACTTTTACTGGCTTTCAGGTATTTAATTTTTACCCAAAAAAGAAAAATAAACTTGCCCTTTAAACATGTTGCCATCCGGATACGATGGTGGAACACCGGAAGTGCACTGTAACAAGAGGTTACGGCCGGTCCTCGCGACTCACGTGCGCTCCCTAACCTGGTTATCCCCCATTCATACAAGCTACGTCGCATTTCGGCAAAACTTCTTGAACTGCTGCGAGAAGTTTATAATGAAACAATCAATTTAAAGATCAACAAATAAGATGATTTAAACTCTAAAAACTTAAATGATTAATAAAGTACGCTACTCCTAAATGGTCTGCTGAGCTCAAAGTATTAAGATTTAATGGAAATAGTTGAGATATCAAAGAAATTATATTTAACGAAAAGTTTACATCCAGATCAGTCTGCTTCCTCGCCTTAAAACCCTAGTAAAGCATTTTTCCGTGTATACGAACAAAATTACAAGAATATATAAATTTTAATATTGTACGTAACTCTAAAATTGAAGCTTTTAAATCGTAATGAACATAAATGCAACAATCACCTGCCTCACACAATTAAATTTGTATGAAAATATTAAGAGCTAAAATTTGAAGTATTTCTTTTGACTCCTTGATACTTACTTCTCTTTGGTTGCGGATCTCTACAGCTCGCGCCGTCTCTCCGCTCCCAGCTTCCAAAGCTTCCTATCGGCACAGTCGCCGATCTCAAGGCCTCTCGTCGCCATTGCCTCCTCTATCCCCATCCGCCAACTGCGCCTGGGTCGTCCTCTCTTCTTCCTCCAAGGTGGAACCCAGTCCATAACTTTCCGTGGGAGCCGGCCCTCCTCCATTCGATTTATATGGCCGAACCAGACCAACTGCTTCCTTTGCACCTTATCTATTATGTCCCCCTCCACTTCCATCTCTCTTCTAATATCTTCATTTCTCACCCTGTCCAATCTTGTCTTCATACAACTTCTCCTGAGTACATCCATCTCCGTAAGTAGTGTGAAATTGAGGATGCTGGCCCAGTTCAAGGTCACCTGAGGGATGACGTCATCGAGGTCAATGACCTCACCGATGACGTCATCGATGACGTCATCACTAATGACGTCATTTCGATGACGTCACACCCATGACGTCACAGAAATGACGTGCTGATGACGTCATCACCCCTTACGTCATCAAAACGACGTCACCGACGCCACTAAGGTCAAGGTCACGCAGAAACTTAAAATTTTTTAGCACTTTTGCCGTTTCTCGCACTACGCTCCGAGTTTCAGTCCGAGTCCCCGTGACCTTGACCACTTGGAGCGAATATTGGACGAGAAACGGCAAAAGTGCCAAGTTAAACCCGAGTTTCTGACATGACTCTGCCTAAATGGGCAATCGGTAATCCCTCAGGTGACCTTGAACTAGCACAACACCCCCAATTTCATATTACTGTGACCTTGAAAACTTAACAACGGAGCGCCGACGCCGATGCGCACCCCACGACAGCCACCGAGTGACTGACTGTCAGGCTCTGTGTACTCTAGGTATATGGAGAAGTGGAGGGGGAAATCTCAAGGTCATCCAAATGGAGTTTTAAAAAAGTTGAAGAGTAGAAAGACTACTCTTGTGCTTCCTGGGCGACCTCATCAATTTCCAACGGATCTGTAAACCAATCCGATCTGTAGCGGCAGGAGTCCAGAAAACAGGTGCACCACCCATCAGGTTGTCCGTAGCATTTCCGACAATTGGTAAGATTGGAGAAGTGAAATTTAATACACCGCTGCGGACAACAAGTATAAAAGTATTTGGATTTGTAGATTTTGAAAGTTTGTAGTACCGGTGGTGGCAGCTGTTGGTTCTTGCATCTACACCTGCAACATCCGAAGCATTCACATTGCCGGCAGGCCAGCCCATCCACTTGCCACTTTGGTAAGAGGAAACACTTATCCTCACAGCAATAGGTTGTCCCCGTCTCTTCCTCCCAACGCTTCTTTGCACAATATGTGACGCCTTGTATCTCCAAACACCTATGCTCGCAACATGAGATGCGCTTACTTTCCATAGCTGATGTTGCTTTGACGAGGGAGCACGATGAAGTGATGCTGTGGTCAGTGGGAATGGGGTTTATATAAACTAAGGTGAGTGGAGGGGGAAAGGTCAAGGTCATCCAAATGGAGTTTTAAAAAAGAAAAGAGTAGAAAGACTACTCTTGTGTATTTATAGCGATTTCATTGATAGTGAGTGCTTCTGTATGCCAAGTTGATCTGTACTGACAGGCTCCTAAATAATGTTTGCAAAAACCTGCAAAATGATTGTTGCACAATTTGCAGCCAGTTAGCTGTTTTAGTGTGAATTCAATGCAACGTTCAGGGCAACAAGTGTACTTATGCCCTCTCATCTGGTACACATGGAATGTCTTCAACTCTGGTTTCGGCTTCTTCCAAGACTTGCACTTACACATGCATTGACCAAAAGCTTCACATTTTCTACACGCCAGGCCATCCGCAACATCAATGTCATTTGGCCATGAAAAACATTTCTGTTCGCAACAGTAGTTGAATTGACTCTCCATGTTGCTGTGGTGAAGGTGCGCGATGAAATGATGCTGCAGTCATTGAGAGTGCACCTTAAATAAACTCAGTGGAGGGGGAAAGGTCAAGGCCATCCAAACGGAGTTTTAAAAAGATAACTAGTCGTCCTCCTCCTCCTCGTCCGTTGTACTTGGAGAGCTGTCAGACGAAGAGCCCCGTGCAGGTGCTCCCCAGATGAAAAACAAATCAATTTTAAAACGAAGACCAGGATCTTGCATCATCAAGTCCTTTAACTTGTCACATACTAAGTCGACCTTGTGTAAGGTGTCAACAACAAGCTTCCAATTCGTTAGTTCAATATAACTTGTAGTAGAGTCTGCCTCGCTGATAACCACATCCTCCGGCCGTATTGGAGTGTAAAGATGTGTAAAGTTCTTCGGCTGTAGCTGAGGTTCAGGCTGGCTGGAAGTGGAAGGTTGAGTGTGGACCCCTGTCGCATCGAAATCCATAGTCATTCTACATTCAATGTTGGGGTTTTCGTTTAATACATACACCAATTTCTCATGCAACATATCCACTTCTGCCGAGTCTTGCAGATGAACATTCCAGGAAAATGGCCATTCTTCATCCGTAGTGGAGTCAACTTGAGAAAGAGTGCTGTCCGCCATGATAGCTAAGCAAGGAATGATGTGAGCTACAGACTGTGGTAACAGTATTGAAAAGTAGAGGGGGTAAACCAAAAGTATGTGGAGGGGGTATTTTCAAGGTCATTTAATTTGGGTTTTAAAAAAAGGAAATAGTGGAGGGGGAATTCTCAAGGTCATCCAATTTGGGTTTTTAAAAAAAGGAATGAAGGTTACTCCTCTTCAGCCTCGTTGTCCCCCACATCCTCATTAGCCTCATCTTCATCGACGTCAGACTCGCCGTAAGGGTAGATCGGGGACATGGGCGAATATTGTGGAGATTGTTGACCGTTGTTATCGTCCCCTTGCATTCTGACTTGGGACCAATCATAATTTAAATTCATTTGTATTATGATTCCAGGGTTGTCCTGCAGTATTTCCTTCATCCGTTCGCAAATTGTTTCCAAATAGTGTACACTATCGATCGACAGTGTCCAACCCGTACTTGTACCAACATCAGTAGTGGAGTCAGCTTGGCTGATGGTGTTGTTGTCTGCCATGGTTGCTTGTCGGACAAGGAATGACGGTTGATGTGATGCTCATGCAGGAACATGGTGAAGTGGTGGGGGGTGTGGTGGAGTAGTGGGGGTATTTTCAAGGTCATCCAAACGAAGTTTTAAAAAAAGGAAAACCTACAAAGTGACATTGAAACTTTCCAATTGATGGTGGCGAGCGTTTTCTTCTGCAACCTTGCCGACACATGTGACTATGCCATACAGTATGAAAAGTACAACCATAATAAGGCCGAACAATAAAAGATAGCCGTTGACTATCATGATATTTTCTGAGTGGATCTGCTTTCTTCTTATCGCCCTCTCCTGCATCCTCTTCTCCAACTCGTGGACGAAGTCACAACATGCGTGAGGACATCTTTCATCTGTTGGTAGGTTTGCCATTGTTGATGTTGTCGATGTGGCTGTTGAAGATGGAATGAGGTTTCCAATTGCGATGTGCCATGTACACCAATAGTCAAGTGGTGGGGGTAACAAAGCAGTGGAGGGGGAAGTTTCAAGGTCATCCAAATTGTGTTTTAAAAAAACCTATCTTGTTACTGAGCTTATATGTCAGTAACAAGATAGGTGTTTTTGCTCTTTTACTTCTTTAATATAATGAAAAAATATACATATTCTACAATGGTTAGGACAAGAAATACAACTGCTAGTCAGCTGAAGTAGTCCAAGTTGTCTGGCTCGGTCTTCATCGACGCCGGTGAGGAAGCTGTCGAGGAGTGTCCAGACTCTTCCTTTGGCTGCCGGGTGTTCCGTATATTGCAAGCGTAAACCTGCACGTTTATACGGTAGCCTCGTGCCACCATCAACTGCAACTCCTTGTACAAGTCGTTTAGCTCCTGCTGAGTCTTGATGCTCACCTCCTCGTAACTTGCGCAACTAACGTTCAGAGACATCTTGATGTTGCTAGGTTGGCTGCTGGAGTAGAAATGAAGCCGAGGCACAGCGCTTGGAGGTACATGAAAAAGTGGTGGGGGTAATAGTGGTGGGGGTATAGGAAATCCAATTAAACAGTTCTAAACTTTTTCCATCGATACAATGGAATGGAACAAATAGCGCAGGTGTCCTTGTAATTTTCAAATCGAAACAGTGGCGCTAGAAATCCGAATTGTTTTATACCACCATCCTGTACGAATCGCCGAAGGTCTCTGACGGCGGCCTCGCCACAAGGCCTACAAAACTTTTCCCCATCGTGGAACTTATACCAGGAGTATTCCGAATACCCTGTATTTTCCCTCCTGTAGCGTTTGACATCTTCTTTTATTGTTAGTGGGATATTGTCTTGTAAACATGTTGGGAACAAGTCCTTGTGAGTTATAACTCGTTGTATGCAAAGCTCGTACAAGGTGCTCATCGTTTGCTAGTTGGCAACAGACTGACCGTTTTTCGCATCCAAGCAGGTTTGAATCCTAGTGTGGTAGTGGGGGTAATTACAGTAGTGGGGGTAATTGTGAAATGCAAAGGTCAAAGGTCAAGGTCACCCGCGAAGTTTAAAAAAAATGCAACATATCAATACGTGAAGTCTGTCACATATTGATATGTTGCATTTTTTGTTTTTTTTTATTTTTTTTGTCTTTTATGATTCGTTTATTTATAAAACATTACAACAACAACATATGTACAACATTAAAACTTAAATCTAACACTGCTGCTTGTCAGCGATGTGGATGGTCAACTCTGTAGAATTGCTACCCGTGCAGCCGTGGGACACCAGGTATAGACACCCGGGTTGAATAGAGCGAAGATCCTCGTTTTGTAGAAGATGGACGAATCTCTTGGGCAGGTACACCTGGAACTTTGGTTCATCCCCCGGAGTAAACGGTGCCTCGCTGAGACTGCAGCAGATGGCCTCCCCAACTGTAGTCTCCATCTTCTTCATAGCATGGATTATGTAGTGCTTCTCGTCTTTTAGTTCCGAGCACTTCTTTACAGGTAATATTGTTGACTTGGAGTGAGCATTGAACTGCTCGACCAAAGTCTGAAGGAACTGGTGAGATGCCATGGTCAGGTTACAGATCGTCTTCTTGCTCGGAGATGTTGTCGTCTCGGAATCTCGAGTAATACTCATGCCAGGTCCCTGTCTGCTCCCCACTTATATACTCTCCGTTACCCCCACCACTCCCCAATTCCCCACTTTGAAGGTAAGAGGCGAGTTTATAGGCATTTTTTAAAGCGCAATGTCTATCTTTATCATGTTCTGGGCTTTTTGTACAAATACATATGGTTTCCAGCATGTATTGATAATTCTTATCCAATTCCACATCATTAACCGGAACATGAGTAAATCCTTCGATCCATCTTTTCTTTTCCAGCCCCTTTGTGTAAATATTGGTAAACTTGTCTGAAAAGTGATGCATAATGTGATACAAGTCCGTGTAACTTGTAAAACCATCATACCAATCGATATGATGGAAGTGTTTTGAAATCCATCTGTTGGTAGTAGCGGCTTTACTAGTTAAAGACGAATAAGAACATGGTGGTTTAAATAAAAACGAATAAGGAACACTTGTATTCATGTCCAAAAACACAAGTTCTTTTATAATGAATCTATCATCATTACCACGAAACGCTTGAAACTCAATAATACCAGGCTTGGACTTTACTTGTTGTTCTTCTCCCTTGTCCATTTTGAAGGTCACACGTCTGCTCATTACGAAGTCAGGAGGTCAACTGATTTCCACACCACGGTAGGTACTACTTTTATACCAGGCCGTACAGTTGTTGGCGCGTTGGTGTATATTTAACGTGGGCACCGTCCCCAATAGGCCTAACCCCACAAAATGTTGGTTATTGTTTTAAAAACTAACCATTGTCATTTAAGTTTCCATCTTTATATTTTCCTTATTTTCATTTTCATCACTAACACTTGATTCTTCTCCTCCATCTTCCTCTTCTTCCTGTTTTACTGATTTCTTATGTAGTTGAGCGTACTTTTCCAATTGTCTCCACATCTGTACTTCATGAGGAACTCTATTAAATATAGAAGTATCCACAGGTCCGTATAATATAGGTGCGTCCGGTTGTTTGTCCAAAGTGTCTTCCAGATAATCTTTAATAATCGAACTTGAAAACACCAGTTGTCTCAAGTATCTTGTTATAGGTTCAGTAGCACAAGTTAAAATGAAAAACTCCTCTCGATTAAGTTGAATTTTGTTATCATGTCTTGTTGTGTCTCTAAACCGTAGCTGATGATCACCACGTTGTTTAATGATATCAATTTCCACATTTGAATCCAAAAGTCCTACTCTTGTCTTTCTTCCAAACATGTTACTACTTAAATAGCATTCTAGTAGATGCAAATGTTTCATAAACGATTCCCAAGCACTGTCCGTAAACAAAATCATTTTGGGTCCATGAGTTAAAATTACAGTAGGGGAATAATCTGTAGATTTCATAACACCGATTAAAACACTTTTATCCAAACTGGAAGAGATTGGGTAAAATATTCGCAAAAATACCTCACTCAATATGTTTGGAGAAATATTATCTTCAATATCCCTTTTTCTCTTTTGTATAGTCTTTCTTCTTTTACCTTTTTCTTCAACATTATTACTGGCGTGAAGTTGTCCGCAAACGTTTTGTTCACCTCCTTCCTGGTGACCTTGAGGATCTAAAAACTCAGATATCTCCTTCTCAATATCTACCACATTTTCAGGTGTACCACTAGGAGAAGCCATATTGAATACGATGCTACCCATACAACAGTAGGCAACAAACTGATGAGGAGCGGTCTGTACGCTCTGCTTTTATACTCGCGGAATGAAACAAAACCGGTTCTTACAATACATTTTTAACAATTCCAGTTAAAGGTGTGTATGTTACGATTTTATCATGTAGAATTAAACAGTATGCAGTTGTATTAGCCGGTATAGCATCGTTGAATTCCATTTCTATTTTTATATCCACACTTGAAGACTTTACTGATTCATTTTGTTTAGAACAATCGATTACAACTATTGGGTAGGCATCGAAATATTTGTCAGGTGGTAATAAAGGTGTATTTGTTTTATCGTAATATGAACTTTGGAATCTCGCGTACATATCGTACAATATACTGTATTTCTTCTTAGTGAATGACACATTTAAATTGTCGTATGGAAAGAATTGTGAATTTAAATAAACTTTAATATTTTTCAAGTCACAATGATCAAATTGTCCTGCATGTTTAGTAATGGCGTCTCTTCTACCTGTTTGTAACCCAAATATAATATACCTGGCTCGTTCTACATAATTCGATGTTTTAACAGTCCAAGTGTGTCGATCCGTAGTAGGTAAACTGGGATGCTCATGAAATTCCCAACTTCTAAATGGAATAACAATATCACGATCGGCTTTTAATTTTCTTAAAAGTAGCATTCTATGCTCGTCAGCCAATTTAACATGTGGAACTCTCCATACAATTTTGTCTAATTTTAATTTCCATTCTAAAGTCGCATCTGTAGTAGCATCTGCAGCTTTAATAATGTCTTTATCGTTAGAAGATCTCAACAAAACTAATTCTTGTTTAACGTTTAATATTATTTTCCTATAATCTTCAGCAAAACCAAGCAGCAAACGTAATGGAATATGAAAATCAAAATATCCATTTGGATTTGGAGTGATCGTGTCAATCGTAGGTAATACCCATCCGGCAGGTTTAAGTAAATTGGTTTCATTGGGTGTTATAGATGTTAATCCTTTTAAAGTTGTCGTAATACCTACTTTTTTAGTGGAATCAACTGTTACACCTGATATTTCATATCTAATTTCATCAAATAGGAAAGCCATAGGATTATTTATAAATGGAACTGTTGTACCAACAGTAGTACCGTCCTTTTTAGTAACTTGTCCTTCAATATACAAGTAACTTTCACATGGTAGTGTGTAAATGTCTTGATTTTGTATGGGAATACGAATTTCATCGTTATTGTTTAATTTCGATTAAGTGTAAGGGTTGTGGGTGTGATATTCTTTTTCCCATAGGGTTTCGTCGAATGTTGGACCCTGCGCTATATCCAGTATATCCATACTCGGTTAATTTTAATCCAATTCTCTCTAAGAAACGAATGTTCTCGCGTGTTAACTCCTAAACAGCTGAAGAGCTACTAATGCGGTTTCCCGTAGGTTGTTCGCTTTTAAATGTTAAACCCATGGTTTTGTATTAAAGTGTCGATTTTAAATGTAATCTAATCGTAATAGGCTCTTCTCTGAAGTCTACCAAGTTACCGTCTTGATCCAATACGCTCAACACGATGTCTGAAATGAAAGTGGTGTTCAACGGTAGATATACCAGGTTTTGTGGCTTTTCAACAATTTTAAATCCAGGTGGTACACTTGGGTAAAAAGTATGTATGATGTGGGTGTTAGCCCCGTCCCTGTAAGCACCTTGTATAATGTTACAAGTTATGTCTATACTATTGACTTTTAATATTGTTACTGTTTTCTTACCGGAATGTGTTACATCTGGTTCTAATACAGGCCCATCGTTGGAAAATCCTAATAAATCACCAATTGAGTTTGGTTGAGTGAAATCTATATAATATTTGGAAGTAATTTCAGCTTTCATCGTATTATTATTACCTTTTAATGTTATATTGTCTTTTCCCATTTTAGTTTGCAAAAATTCATTTATATGATCAATTTCATAAGAACCTGTGGGTAACCTGCACTCTTGTAAGTCTGTAAATTTTCCACTGGCATCCTTTCCCTTATAATAATGCAATATGTTATTTTTACCTTCCGTAACATTGGGAATAGAGTTGTACGTTGTAAAATCCAATAGTGCCGCCTCCCAAAACCTTCCTTTTTGCAAGCGTAACGCTGGAAAAAGGATACTTCGTAAATTGGACGATTTTCCTGTTAATGATACCGTATAGGAAGACATCTCAATAGTGACTGATACTTTTAGCTAGAAATTCCAAACATAAATGGCCGCATATTGAAGTATTATCAGGTTGTTCTCTTTTATAGTTATAATATATGTTTTTAGCAGATTTAAAGTAATTTTGAAGTTCTTTTGGTGGTGGCAAATTACCGAAACTATCAAAATAATATACATTGTTATTTAGTTTCTTATAACAAACCCAATGGGTGCCAGGCCCTTCAGTATTATCCAAATTTACAATTCCAGTCTCATTTTGCCACATTTTCTTTGGTAAACTGTCTTTCATAAACACACCGCGAAAAAATGGTATTTTTAAACAGGAAATATATTTAAATAATTCAATATTGGTTAATGCTTTATGTGGTATGACCAATTGATTTTTTTCATTTAATATGCACGATAAGGTCTTAGGTAAAGACCTGCCCCGTTTTTTACCATTGACCACACGGTGGGCTTCTTCCTGCCTTTTCTTGTAGATCGTCGTCTTCTTTTTATATTTCCTCCATGTTTTCTTGTGGTTGACCTCCTTTTTACTCTCTTTCTCCTCCTTCTTCCACCTCCTACTGCTGTTTTAGCCTTCATACCTGCTGTTACTGCTAAAGCTGCTGCTTTTTCTGCTATTATAGCGTCACTTGATTTTACTCGTTGCCAAGCTATGTCCGCAAGCTTTTTGTCAGCTATTGATCTATTTTTTGAATCGGCAAACGTGGAATATGCGATATCGTGTTCTTTACAAGCCTGATCTAACTTGTTTATGCCAGGATCGCCTCTTTCCAGTCGTTTTTTCAATTTAGTTCCTGGTCCGCAATACTGATAACCTCCTGGTATATGAAATTCGTATGGTAATGCGTCTATTGCTCTATTTACTATGGATCCTACTGGAATTTGTTTTAAAGCTTTACTTAACAGAGAAACCGCTGTGGACGTGATCCCACCTCCTTTCCTTGCAGTGTCTCGATATGGACTGATGTACTTGAACGTCATTATTGTCCTTTTATAATCGCAATGTGCAACTCATGTGTTAACTCTATGACGAGTTGGAAATAAATGAAGTTGTTTATTGTGTTCTTTTATTAAATATCAATATCACCCCAATTTGATGATCTAAACTGTTGTGTATTAGGGTGAATAAAGTACTTTTTAAAAATTTCCCGTTTAATCCAACCACCTCTCGAGGCTTCATCCCAAATTTTATGACCTGGCCCTCCTCGAAGAACTTCCGGTGTGAAATGATTGTGTAAATCAAATATCGCATTACCTAAAACTTTTACAAGAAAACTAACAGTGACAGCATTATCTACATGTTCAGGGTCTTTAAGGTTTGTTATACGTTTATTATTACAATCATACACTTTACTATCCTTTAATGATGTTGTAATGGTCTGTCCTACAGTTGCAGCATCATTTGCTTCTCTTCCTTGTCCCAAGTCTCTTATCACTCTATTATTACATGTAAACCATCTAAAATATTTATCTGGATCTAGATGTACGGTTTGTGATAAAGCAGCTGCATCATGTTTTTCATAACCCCATCCCATATTTGATAACTTTTTATCCATGCAATCCCAAGCATCATTTTTGTATGTTAATAAATTAAATTTTTCATTACCTTGAACAAATTCATCCCCTTGCTTCGATACTACTTGATCTTGTTTTACAAAAGAGGTTGTTTCTTGTTTTAAGGTTTCCATCATTTGACCCACTGTTGCACCATCTGATGGCGCCGAACCATCTTTAACATTTGCTAAACAATTATTAAAACAATCTATAACCCCTACATCACGTATGATGCAATGATCTTTAATATATTTTAGATTTACAGCATCGTTTTCAGTTTTTGGATAGCCTATATCATTAATAACAAATTTATAAAAAGAAAATCCATCTTTTGTCTTTTCAGGTATCAAAGAATGTAAATAGCGTCTATTTACGCTGTCTTTTGCATCTTTAGGGTCATCTACGTTGGATATACGTTTATTGTTGGCACTATACGTTTTCCCATTGAATTTTAACGTATTTTTTAATTCAGATGACAAATAACCTTTGTTTATCGCATCACCATTTTCATTTGGTTTACCAACGTTGATAATTCTATGATCTTCCGCGTCATATGTGTTATTTTGTAGTTTTAATGTTGGCGATATCTTTTCCTTTAATATTTTTAAGTTTATTGCATCGTTTTCATCCGAAGGATCTTTTATGTTTTTTAACCTTTTATTACTCATATCATAATCTCCATCAGGTGTTTGTGGTAAACCAGCACTTCTTTTTAAATTATTCGCATAATATAACCCATCCGAGGAGTAACGTCCGAACTTGTCAATACTCATGGTGCAACTGAATAGTACTCTAAGGAGTAACGCATTTTTATGAGATTACCCCACGGTTTCGGAGTTCATCCACTAAAGCCACCCATTCGTTTTCCAATCCAGTATGACCCGCTTCTTTAGCTTCATGTATTAGTTTCATTCTATCCACCAATTTATTGATGTTATTATAATAAATCACATTTGTGTTATATAATTTCTTCATTAAACCTGTACCTGTAACGGACTTACTTCTTTTTCTTCGTTCCTGAGCACTTACATCCAAAGTGGATGCCATAAATCTTCGTTTTACAGGTTTTCTTTGTGTTAACGGCATTGTTTGTCTTCTAGTTGGTATTAACTTGGATACAAATTCTTTATATTTTAAAGACTTAGATCTAAAAGGAGGTTGGTCAGGTAAATACTTTCTCCTATATGCATTTGTCTGTTCCAAAATATTTTTATATGCTTCCATGTCTTTTTCTTTCACTAACGATACTGAAGGCTTATTTTCAAATAATAATTCAAATAATCCTTTTGTGCCCTTATATCTTTGATCACCAATGACAATATTATCATGTTCGTCAACGTTTAACGGGCTATTACCTATCATTAAACCGTCTTCTGTTAATCTCGCTCCATAACTATGGTAATTCTTATTAGGAATTGTTCCGAGTAACATTTTTACCATGTATTTCCTTCCTAAAGGTCCTTTGTTATGAATGTTTTCACCCAACAAGCTTATGTTTGACGGACCTTCCCTTGTCTCTTCTTCTTTTTCCTCTTCACTAGCAGTTGATACAACTTCATGTCCTCTTTTGGCTTTTACTTCATATAATTCTTTTATTCCACTATAGTCCGGTGATTCTAGCTCTCTTTCGGGTTCTCCACCGGTAAAACCACTATACGTAGAGGATTCCAGGTCTTCATCACTAAACTCTTCTGATTTTACATTTTCTTTTTCAAACTTCGTAATAGGTGCAATCGCATCTCCTTCCAATACAGGTTTAGCAAATTTTTTGTTTAATTGTTTCAAGGGTTCAGTAATAGGTTTAAAAGTAGATTCAAGGAATTTCTCCCTCTCGCTAATACCTAGTTTCAATGCTCTGTTTTTAGCCCGAATAGAATCACTAAGTGATTTTATTTCTTTTACTAATTTTTCTTGGTTAACCATGTTTGTAGCAAGACGTGTTGTACAACAATGAATGTGTTATACCGCGTTTAATGTATTAATATAAATTTATCAAATCCTATCCTGTATCGACCATTGTTTAGCGGTTGTTCCTTCATAATTGTTAGGAACCCATACTTTTCAGCCCAAGCCTTTCCACACAACTCTTTAAATCGTTCAAATGTCATATCCGCATTTACATGATCAAAATATATATGTTTTAGGTTGGTTTCGTCCTGTTTAAATACAATTAACATGTTTGCATTGTCTCTAATGAGTTGTTTAGGTATTTTGCTGTAAGTTTGGCCAATATAAATGCTATCTATGTTGTTATGTCGACCCATAGCGAAGTAATTCCTTATTGTGTTTTGGTTTTCACAAGATACATCGTCGAATATAAACACGGAGAATGGTTTAGCTTCTTGTGGCTGCATGACACTCTCGCTTGCATTAAACTTTAAATATTTAACTTCAGGCACATTAGTCAGTATCTTTTCCAATAATTGATACTTTGGTTGTTGTAGTGATTTTGAAAATACATATAGATTGTTAAATCGTAATCCTTTAGGGTTTGTAATCAAATTGAATACTACATTAGTTTTTCCACAGTTGGAAGGTCCGGTAACCAGACAACGAACGGTGTTTGGTAACAAATTGCCATGTTTCCCACTATTGAATTCTGAATTATCCACTGTGAGTTCATCTATATTATTAATACTAAAACTCTCTTTTTGTGGTACTATCTCCATCCTTTGTAATGGTTCAACCTAAAATGATTCTCTATCGTTATATCAAATCCTTTTTAGGTATCCAAGAATCTTCCGTCTTATTAAATCCTAACCATCGTACTTTGACCTTATCTTTTTTCCGTTGCAACACCTTTTCAACTAAATATACATCGCCTACTGTTGATTTTAACATTTCATGTCCATAAAACCCTCCTTCAAGCAATTGTCCTTTATTATCTTTTAAAATATATGTCTCAGGTACTGTAGGTTGTACTTTGAATACAGTAAAAACCTCATTGGTCCAATTTGGCAGGTATCTTTTACTGAATACACCTTTATATTTACTTATTCGCACTTTATCACCCACATTAAATTTTTTAGGCTTTAGTTTTTCAACTTTTGGTTTAGTATTCGTTTTTATACGTTTTAATACAAGGTTTTCATTTTTACTAGTTACTTGGTTTGGTTTCATCCCGATAGTCCTATGAAATTTGTTATTGTAATCGTTTATAAGTTTTGGTAACATATCAATCCATATGTGCGATCCTCTGTTGGAAAACATTTTATACATTGCACTTTTTAAAGTTCTGTTGAATCTTTCGATTATTGAAGCTTTTACCTCTGAATTGGTTGAGTAATGGTTTATATTGTGTTTTTTCATTAAATTTGCAAATTCCTTATTAAAATATTCTTTTCCATCATCTGTTTGTAAATGTTTAATAGTATGTTTGTCTCTTTGTATAGCTGTTTCCATTGCTTTTGTAACACTTTTGCCACTTTTATCTTTTAGTGGTAAAGCATCTGCCATTTTTTCAAAACAGTTAATAACAGTCAATATGTATTTATATCCTTTATTTTGTTTGCTATAAGGAATCATTTCGATTAAATCCGCTTGATATAAATCATTAATTCCTTTTATCACCGTATTTCTTCGTGGAAACTTTCTTCTTGCAGGTTTATGAAGTTCGTTGACAATTTGTTGCTTCAAGTCCTTCATATTGCAGGTTTCAATGTTTGTTGTATCACATGTATAATCACAATGAATGTTGTTTTAAATATTCACATCATTTATATGGGTCAAGGTCATCCAAACTTGTGTAAAAAAATGGGGAACACGGCGTTGGACTTGCCGTGTTCCCCATTTTTTTACGGAAGGAGAAAGGAATAAGGTCGTAGTTGTAGAAGGACGAAGAATAGGTTACTAGTTGATAGGGTTTAGAGAGTAGTGGCCAAAAGGAAGAGTGTGGATTTTGTCGGGCATAATGTGTCTTTTATCATCCCGAGCTGACAACGCTTTTTTAATTTCGGTGACACTGTAGACTTGATGCTTGAAGCTTCGGATATTGTTGAATGTTGCTGATATCGTAGTATCTTCAAACAAACAAGTCTTGTAGTGGTCAAATGTCACGTGTTTTTTCAAATAAGATGTCTTCACTCCTTTTGCTTTCTTCACTGTCGGTGTGTTGTTCTCGTGGTACATCTTAAATGAATACAATTTCGCCATCAGCGCCACTATTTCTTCTAAAGGCATTCCATTTGCTTCATCTTTGAATTTTCCAATTACTTTTTTATATTTTTCATTAAAATTTGGATGGTTCTTCGGATAGTCAGAAAAATCCAAATCTTCTTTGTATGGAAAAGTCCTTAGGTCTTCATACATGTCCAAAGTCTTTATCCAGTAGATAAACGCGTCCGTATCCATGTATGCGACTCCAATGTTTTCCCTTCCGTAATGTTTAACCATTTTGTTATAATGGAAATCATACATCAGGGTTTTACTTATATCCAAAATCGACATACCTATGTATAACGGACGGTCCATGACTATTGTTGTTTTCTTCATACTGACAGCGACTAGATTTTCGTTTATAATCATGGATGTTCCGAAATTTGGTTTTTGCACTAATTTTTCCAATTTTCTAGGATCACTCACTAATTTTACATTTTTATGTTTTCTTTTGTTCTCCAAGGTCTTCCCAAAGATGGCGTTGTTCATTAATTTATAGAAGTCCTTTTCAAATGCTGTTGTTGCTGCAGCTCTTCTTGTAGTGTTGGAATCAATGTATGGTTTCAACCAACAAGACTGGGTGAATTCAATTGCTCTATGAATTCTCACTATACGTAGACCCAATTCAAGAGCCTGTTGAACTACCCAGTAGTGAGCCACATAGCGATCCTTATTCTCCAAGGTCATCATCAATTTTGGCCATCTTCCTGTCGGCGAAACTTCAGTCTTGGCTAGGAGAGGCAAGTCGTAGTGATGGTCATGAAGGTGCTCCGGGTATTCAAAATCACAGTCCAAAATATAGCCTTTTGGACCATCCTTTGGAATCTGTGAGATGTCTCCGATGGTGGCCGGGTCGATCCACTTGAAGTCAGCGTAGGGAAGCGGATTTGACATTGCCCAACCATAAAGGTTGTTTGCATCAAAGTAGCCGAGGTAGACCGATGGTTGTTGCTCGTCGAAGCCGGGGATGTACTTGTTGTTGGCTTTGACATGACGTGTTACAGCTTGTGTCAAACCGCCCCGTACACCAGATTCCATCATGAGCACCATATCAATATCCGTTAGAAGTTCCAGTCGACAGTTGGTTGACTTTAGCATAGCTTGCCATGCTAATCCTGGAGATGTGTACGAATGTAGAGGGTCCAGTCCATAGGCGGAGAAGCAGGTGTTTCTGAATTCTTCCATCACATCGCACAGCAGAGTTACGTCCAATTTTATATAAAAGTCAGAATATTCCCCTAAGGTTTGAATGTTTAGTTGGTTCCAAACATTACATGCATGATTGTAGTCTTCAACGGAGATTTCACTTTCGTTTAATTTGCTGTTGAAGGCTTCAATCGGCGGTAGACTGGTTTCTTCAAATTTTTCTGTAGAAGTTATGTAATCGTAGGGGAACACTCCTTTACGTAATACTAAGTCCAATTTATCTTCAGGTAAAATCTTGCTGGTTTCTTTTAGGTCTTCTCTTCGTAGATTCTCAGACAATCTGCTCAAACTAGAAGCCATAAATCTATAAGAGTCTACAAAGCGAAGTTTAATGTTACCTACTGTTTTTGAGAAACTGATATACTTTTCCAATGTTGTAGCAAGAACATCAATTCTACCATTATCTCTTCCTAACTCTGGAATAATGAAGTGGGAGTCGTAGCCGCTAAGATTGTGTAACACGACAGGGATAAAGTGGGGCAGTTTGTAATTTATATTGCATGAATTACAAGCAGCTCCTCTGTATAAACCTGTCAGGTGATCGTGATCTCTAACTTTTGGATTTTCTTCACTGAAGCTCTTCTCGCATAGATAACATCTTGATGTCAGATTATATTCTTCTTGTTGATTCTCATTCAAAGGTTCCATAGGTACAACATTGCCGTATAAGCGTTGCACCTTTTCAGCAATGTCATACAACAGGTCTACAAAATACTTAGCGGCTTCTTCCCCACGGTAGAGTATTGGAGTGGATGTTAAACCATAGTCTTGCAATTGGTTCTCAGACAAGGTTGATTTCACTAGTAGACAAAAACTGTTGGGTTGATGCAACTGATATTTTGTTCTTCTAGTCACTTCACCGTCCGGCAGCTCCTGTGGTACTAACGTAGATTCAAAATCTGCGTAGATGACCAGTGGAATACGATATTGGTGGATTGTTTTGTTGAATTGGATAAACGCTCGAGATGGTGGTGGCAGACTAACCTTCACTTCATAATTCTCGTTACAGAGTCTTTTATGTTCCGTCATCCATTCAGATCCTCCACGTCTTAGTTCTTTATATGTGAAACAGAAACATCTTTTACACACTGTTAACCTACGTTTATGTTTTGATAATTGATTCCATACCAAGGCTACAAAGTCCTTTATCCATACATAATGGGAAATTTCACCCTTAGTTATCAATAGCAAATCCGTGTGGTTTCTCTGTTCAACTTTTACTACCCGCAAAGGATAAACGTTGTTCGAATCATCCAGACCAAAAACATTGACTGAAATGCCAGGATTTTTCTTTTCAAATTTGCCAATGTCTTTCAAGGTAACTGGATAGGTGAGACCTTGAAAGTTGTAGCGGTGTTCATTTTCGTAATATTCTCTACCAACTCTTTCAGGATGATCTTTAACATACTTGGTTAACATTGCATACTTGAAACATTCATTACCTTCATTTTGCACATTCCTACACGATTTAGTGTTTTGGATTTTCTTTGGTAGAGGGATAAAACTACTACCCCTTAAACCATATCCATGCTTGTGAACCCTTACATCCATACCTTCAATTGATGACAAAGTCCATCCAGATCCTCTTCCTTCATGTTCTTGAAGTTTTGTTATAAGTTCTTCCAAGCATTCTTCAATAATATCATCGATGTTGGAGGTGAAGGTAAGGGTTCGGTTTTTGGTAATGAACGCTCTCAATGCTGTTTCACCATCAGTATTGTTAAACATAGCCTCTAACACCATTCCAAATTTAATAAAATTTAATCTTTGTAGTTCTTCCCTCAAGGTTTGACCAACAAGTTCCTTAGCCTGGGTTATAAATGTTTCCAATTCCAATTGAACATTATTAATTTTGAAATGTGTTACAACTCGTCCTGGCAAGGCCGTGGTGCGCAGTTGTTTCACATCTTCCAGTTCTTCTTCAGTGTCCTCTTCTTCAGTGTCTTCTTCTTCAAAAGGTCTTCTAGCAGTAGATGGTCCAGCACCAGCAAATTGGATCACACTAGGTCTTTTTCTTTGCATTTGCTGTAGATAGCTGTCCCAGTAGTCCGTCTGCTTCTGGTGCTCTTCCAAAAACCGGTCAATTGAGTCTAAGTCTATTTCATCCATGGTAATATCTTCTTTTCTATCTTCGTCTTCATGTAATTCTCTGTGTATGGTGAAAAGATCTTCGTCTTGAAAGATTTCCCCACAAATGTCGCAAAGAGCCATTTCAAACAGTTTGGCTTTGAATGTACACTCTTTGAATGTCCACGCAATAATGAGCAGCGCACTCCACAGGGACCCTTTATATCCGAGGCAGATAGGTGGGGAAAGTGACGTCATATGGAAACAGGTTATCACTCATGTGCTAAATTTAGCCTTTACACAACCGTTTGTAATACATTTATCAGTAGGCTTGATAAATTGATGATATTTGGTCTAGATTCAATAATTTGTACAAGTTTTTTCAAAGACGTCTGTTTGAGCAAGTTTATGTAGGTCAAGGTCATTTGGAATTATTATTTTGAGCGGGGGATAGAGCACTAAGCAGCATCATTTACTACAAAGTGCTCTATCCCCCGCTCACATTCTTTTTTTAACTTTTTGTTTAAACTTTTTACAAGGGTGAAACATCACCATCAGAGTCGGAATCATCCTCATCACGGAATAGGCAGCGATGACAATACATAATTCTTCTGGCAACTAACATCCTATCCATTGGACGATGGGGAGTGTCTTGTTCTTGTTCTTCTTCTTCGATTTCCAATTGGAATTCCATTTCCGACTCAGATGACGACTCTAATGTTTCGTAGGCGTGCAAGTCCACTTCATTGTCCGTTGAACCAGCTTCGTCAGAGTCCGTTTCAATATCCATTATCTCTTCCTCCTCCTCTTCTTGATCAACCGCAGGTAGTTGGTCCTCTACTTCTATAATTTCTAGAGGTATTACCTCCAGAATAGAGACAATTCTGTTGCGATGGAACACGGTGTTGTCAAGTGGAGCCATGGTATGGAAGTGTTGTATCCATCCAATTTGCTTACCCTTTTTATACCCCCACCAACTATACAATTTATGTGGGTCAAGGTCACGTAAAGATACCCTTTGAGCGGGGGATAGACCACTAAGCAGCATGCTAGTCCATTGCCGCAAAGTGATCTATCCCCCGCTCTGTTCTACAAAACCTCAATCAAGTCCAAGTCCAAGTCCTGTTTAACACATTTTATTCTAATTCCATATCCAATTTAAAAATTTCAATTTCACATGGTTTACATTCCTGATGTATCAAACACTCCAGCTCCCTAAACATATCGTCCAGTTCGTCCAAATTATGATGTCCTACTTTTAACACATGAAGGTGGTTCATGCTTTGCATTGTAGCATGACCATCAACAAACAAGTTTCTTTTCCACGCTAACATAAATTGGCAGTTTTCTTGAAAGATTTTTCTCACCAAACAATCATACACAGCCGTCAACATGTCTCTACAATCTTCATAGTGTACCATCACAGAATACCTGTCCAAGTTAGCACCAAGCAGCGATCCACTCATTGTTTCTAGCGTTCCACTGGAAGGTCCAAAGCAGAATGAAGTCGAGATGTATAGACCCCCTCTTTTATACCAGTTAACCGGTTGTCCTTGCTGTAAAGTGGGTCAAGGTCATCCAATGCTACCCTTTGAGCGGGGGATAGACCACTAAGCAGCATGCTAGTCCATTGCCGCAAAGTAGTCTATCCCCCGCTCTGTATTCTACACACACACACACACACATGTCCCTGTCTTTTCATTACATACCTAATATATATTCACTACCTTCATCGTCACTATCACTCATCACCGTTTCTACAAACTCCACCGGATTAAAGTTAAATTGTTTCAATTGTTCTTTTAAGTTTTCAATTTGTTGGTCCTTTACTTCTAAAACACTGTGAAGGTGTGATATGTAGTCCGCTGCCTCGTTGATGCTTGCCACTCTGGGATCGCCTAACTTCAAGCTGGGGACTACAGCCTGCAGCTTGAAGTACGCCATACGCCTTTCTTGCTCCTGCCGTTGACCAGGACTGAGCAAGCCTTGCCCGTCTTGGCTCACCTCCAGCAAGGTCCGTAGCATTGGAGCTTTGCAGGCGTTTGCCCGAGCAACAGTTATGCTGTGGAATGGTCGAGCAGGTCCACGAGTAGCAGGCAGCACGTTGGCAGCACGCCTTCTTGAAGAAGAAGAGGAAGCCCGAGAAGTTTTGGAGTTGGACGCCATGTTACAGTGCGGTATTCAGCTAAGCGGTACAAAGCAGAATAACCAAACTGCACATTAATACCCGTATATATACACATATCAGTGGTGGGGGTACTAGTTAACCTTGTAAAGTGGGTCAAGGCCATCCAAAAACATTACCAGAACGGGGGAAAGATCACTAAGTGGCATGTTAGTCCATTGCCACAGAGTGATCTATCCCCCGCTCTGTATTTCACATTCACGCACACATTCATACATACACACAAGTCCCAGTCCAAGTCTTTACCCACACACCTATCCACTCTCATCCTCACTATCATCACTGTCCAACAGGCTTTCACACTTCTTAATTAGTTTTTCCCATTTACTCCGGATATAAAGTAGCTCCCTGCGAGTATTCTCTAGCATTCTGTCCCTTTGCTCTATGACTTCGTCGTACCACTCGATGATGTTTGGTGGAGTCTGGGTTGATGCGTCCATCGTGGTTGGTTGAGAAGCTCCGCTGCTCCGCAACTCCTTCCTCACAGGACCAAAGCCGGAGAATCGGACACGACTCCTTGACGAAGGCCCCGATCGGATTGGTCCAATGCTCGGGCTGGAGTTGGAGGCAGCCGGGCCAGAGGTAGAGGCTGGGACGTTCATAGCAGACATGGTGGTGTTCAGCTTAACGGTGTAAAGCAGAATGAGAGGACGGTTGATCACCACTCCTATATATACCCATTTTTAGTGGTGGGGATAACACGGGGGGGGGTTTAAAGAAATTTTGCTTAGTCTTCCCAGTCATCAGTTTTACATACCTTTAGCACACCCATTATTTTGGTTTCTTCTATAACTTTACACACCTCAAACACCCAAGCAAACAGCTCATCTATGTTGTTATAATTAATTTTTGTCCAGTGTTCATACTTATGAGTTTGGTTGTTTATAATACATAGATAAAATGTAGACCCGTCTTGTCTTATACAATACTCAACTTCCATTCTATGCTGGTTTAGCACTTCCCAAGCATTGTGTTGATCTATCAAGAAGTCACCACCTTTGTAATTGTACCGTGACATGTTTACCACGGAGCACAGAAACAGACTGAAGCAAATGAACGGCTCATACAAGCTTAGTAAGAGCGTTAGAGTGGGGGTATCACGTGATACACAACATTAGTTGTAAGGTTAGCACTTTACTTTAAACAGTAATTTATATGGGTCAAGGTCATTCAAACTTTGAAAAATTTTTACCTCCAAACACTTGTAGCAAGCTACAAGTGTTTGGAGGTAAGTTTTTATTTGTTAAAGATTTTTGTAACTTAGTCTTCGCCCTCAAGGACACGGTTTGAGATTGTCCCAGTGACTTTACATCACCGCCAGGTTAAAGTATTATACAAGTCAAGTGTTTTTTTTTTTTTTTTTTATAACTTGACTTGTATAATACCCCTCTCCCTTACTTTAAGAGGGTTAAGACTAAATTTGGAAACATAATTTGGAAAAAGACTTTTTAAATATTGTCCAACACAGCCTAACGATTTTGTTTTTTTTGGTGGGCCCATGTCCTAGTCCATTTCCCACACGGTTTCACATCCTTTCCTTCGTATTAGATAGGCTTTAGGGATGAAAAATTCTCTTTGTACCATCCGAGGTGGTACTTGCATTGTACAAAGGTGGCCTTCACCTTTTACAACGATTTCTACTTTCTTATTACCTGCTCCATATGTCTGACCAATGAAATAATATTTTTCATCAACCTTTAGCCTTCTAATATCCCGCGGTTGCGGACCGTGGGGATGTCTGAACTTGAACGTTTTAGGCTTAATGTACAGAGTATAGGGTTTGAATTGCCGAAATTTGACTGTACTTTTGAGGTGTCGTTGGCAGCGATCCCCTTCTGCACAAGCAAGTTTCTGGCAACACAAAACCCCAAACTTACTAGACATCCAAGCGTAATCGCATTTCTTACCCTTGCCAGCAGGGGCTTTAACGCGTTTACGTTTCTGTGTTGGACTCTTTAGCGGAGTGTCTTGGAGCTTCTCTGAATTAGGCTGGCTAGAAGGGATGGGGCTGGAAGGAGGTAGAAGGGGCAAAGATTGTTCAAGCGGGATGGAGCAAACAATTTTGGGCGGGGTAGGAGAGCGTGTTAGGTCTATGGTGGGAAGATCAGGGGAAAAGATGGATTTACGGGGTGGTTTGGTTGGTGTAGGTGGCATGGGGGATATAGGTGAGGGACATTGGGATGTAGTGTATGAGAGGATTTTCCGGGTTCTGCTGTATGGGGTGATCCTCGACCTAGACGTCTCTTCAAAAGCCGCAGACTCCGATCCTGAGTCCGATAGCAGCGAGAGTGCTGGAGAGGCTACCAGGACTCGACCTGACGACTTGACGGGTTCTCCTGACGATGGCTGTGCACCAGCCTCTTCCACTGTCGCCGGCAATGGCGACAGGCTGGGCATTGAGGCGGGCTGTGGCGGCGGCGGCGGCGGTGGCGGCATCGTCAGGCAGCTCAGGATGTTCGCAGTCATCAGGTATTCCAGGATCGAAGTCGAGGATGATGAGGGTCGAGACGTGTCGGTCGAGGTTGAAGTTGATGGGTAGTTTTTCAGCTTCAGACCCATTTTACCCATTGTAATGAATGAAAAGAATAGATGTAAAGAAAGAAGTGAACTTGTAAAACAAAAGTCTCAAGAGCGAGAGAGAGTACCTGTCCGTATGGGAGCTTGGACCGGAATTAGACTTGCGTGCAGCCCGGCCGCCTTATATCCCCACCGGGGCTGCCACGCCCAGGATATCAGGGGTGGGGGTGGGGGTGGGGGGGGGTTCACACTTTTTGCCGGGGGGGGGGGTTCGCACTTTTTGCCGGGGGGGGGGGGGGGGTTCGCACTTTTTAAAAAAATAAGCCCCACTTGAGGCATTTATGTTACCATAGCTGAAGCCTCCCAAGGGACCCAACCATAAACAACTCCAAACTTGTGGGTTACAAATACCTAACTGTTATATTTTTTTAACAGACATTAATGTATTAACTGTGTTAATAAGACCTGACTGTTAAACACTTTGAAAGATTTTACATATTTAGGTCAAGGTCACAAAAAAACTTTAAAAAAATTAAGCCCCACACCCCCTTTGGGGGTGTGAGGCACTTGGGTTGTCATCGCTGTAGCCTCCGAAGAGACCCAACTATGACAACAAGGCAACATCCAATGTCGTGTACCCTTCGCCACGCAAGACTTGTAAACATTTACTGCATTGTCTTTTCAGTAGCTAACAAAGATTCATTTACATAATTTTGTGTTTCCAGAAGGAAACAAACTGAGGACACCCTAGTGGCTTACGTCCTCGTCTGAGTGCAGAGGCCGCCGCAACCTTTTGCATGCCAGCGTACAAACGGACATGCTCCCAAATGCCATCCGCAACCTTTTGCATGCCTGGCAGGAGCCTACCGATAATTAAAATAGGCTTTACACGGGGGCCTACTCCCGTAACCTATCTTTAATATTTTTAATTTACAATGCATTGAATTTTTACAAGTCTTTGTGGGTCAAGGCCACACGGACATTAAAAAATTTCGGCCCCAGTACATCCATGGCGAACCACGAATGTTCGGGGGCCTTGGGGACTAAAAACACAAATAGCTAACAAAGATTCATTTACATAATTTTGAGTTTCCAGAAGGGAAACATACTGAGGACACCCTAATGGCTTACGTCCTCGGTCCGAGTGCAGAGGCCGCCACAACCTTTTGCTTGCCAGCTTACAAACGGACAAGCTCCCCAAATGCCATCCGCAACCTTTTGCATGCCTGGCAAGGAGCCTACCAATTATTAAAAGTGGCTTTACACGGGGGCCTACTCCCGTTCCCTGACTTTACAATTTACTTTGAGCATTGAAAAAGCTCAAGGGGGGATTGCTAAAACAAGCGTATACACTTTAGAAACATATAACACACTTACAACACACAATTGAGCTCAACGTAGTCAATGCTGGAACAAGCACATACACATTAAACACATATAACAAACAAGACACAAAGGATAAAAGACACAGGAGACATAGGGTACAAGTAAAACACTCTCATATAAAACAATTCGCAATACCCAAACGCAAGCGCAATATCTTACAACTAATACAAGTCTTAAAGTTAGAGTAGACTTCGCTAAACACTGAAGGCGCCATTCAATGTTTAGTGATGCCTATGGCGGTCCGTCCCGGTCGTTCACGTTCAACGCGCGGGAGCGGACTGCGAGCCGGCTCTGGCCGGACCCCCTTATATCCCCACCGGGGCTGCCACGCCCAGGATATCAGGGGTGGGGGAGGGGGTGGGGGTGGAGGGGGGGGGTGGGGGTGGGGGGGGGGTTCGCACTTTTTGTCGGGGGGGGGGGGGGTCGAGGTAAGTTAAGTGGGTCAAGGTCACCCACAACACTTGTACTCTAAGTGTTGGCTATACCCCCACCACAACTGGGTCCCTAGGCTGCACAACACCGCTTCGCCAGTATGTCTCCGGCTTCCATGCGGTGCGCCTCGCTGTTCTCTAGCTCTCTATATGTAAGTAATTTTACAAGTTCTGAATGTAGGTCACTACACTTTGACTCTGGGACGATATCGACTTGTAGTATTTCAGTGTTTTGACTCAAGGTCATCACACTTTAACTCTAGCACATCGGTTATCGTACCAGAGGTGCTCAATAACCTAACTTGTAATGTTTAGGGTGGCGTTTGCACGCCACGTGGTATAGCCATGAGTGTCCAGTCCAAGTTTTAAGTTAAATTAATTTTACTGTAATCTTTTCCATTCCTGCTTCGTTTTGCCAAAGTATAAGGTGTCGCTTAATAAAGTGGTATTTCTCTAAAGTTATAGGAGATTGCAAGGATACAATTAGTTTATTTAGGAGACTCTTCATCTTGGAGTTTAACACAATTTCCACTTTGACTTTGCTTCCTCGGCTCTCACAGCCTAAGCTGTACAGAAATGTTTCTTCTAGTGCCAACTCGGGCCAAGAGAACAGTGTGTTGACTGTAGGACAGCTCATGGTGAAGTGATGCGAAACTCCAGCGTACCACCTCACCTTCCCCCGCCACTGTGACCTTCCCCCACTCCTGCTGTTTCCCCCACCTCTTTTCCCTTGACTCATGCGCTACAAGCAGTCTCTCAGTATTGTGCGGACTTTTGTGAGGGGAAGCCATGTCGCGGGACGCTTTAGGTAAGAAACTTAGCCGTGTTAAGACTTTATTAGTTGCTCACTGTCCACCACTGAAAGTTAAGAGAGTTTCAACTTTAGCTAAGTGGCGCAAACTGTTGCGCGGACACCCTAAGTTTTATATAAAACAGACTAATGTCAGTTTTACTGATGAGGATTTGTTTAAAATATTGGATGAAATGACTTTTCCTTGCAAAATTCAGTTAGTTACTCCCATTCCTGACAGTTTAGAGTCTTAGTCTCTCAAGCCGATATACCTAGCATACACAGAGCCTGACAGTCAGTCACTCGGTGGCTGTCGTGGGGTGCGCATCGGTGTCGGCGCTCCGTTGTTAAGTTTTCAAGGTCACAGTAATATGAAATTGGGGGTGTTGTGCTAGTTCAAGGTCACCTGAGGGATTACCGATTGCCCATTTAGGCAGAGTCATGTCAGAAACTCGGGTTTAACTTGGCACTTTTGCCGTTTCTCGTCCAATATTCGCTCCAAGTAATCAAGGTCACGGGGACTCGGACTGAAACTCGGAGCGTAGTGCGAGAAACGGCAAAAGTGCTAAAAAATTTTAAGTTTCTGCGTGACCTTGACCTTAGTGGCGTCGGTGACGTCGTTTTGATGACGTAAGGGGTGATGACGTCATCAGCACGTCATTTCTGTGACGTCATGGGTGTGACGTCATCGAAATGACGTCATTAGTGATGACGTCATCGATTGCGTCATCGATGACGTCATCGATGACGTCATCGGTGAGGTCATTGACCTCGATGACGTCATCCCTCAGGTGACCTTGAACTGGGCCAGCATCCTCAATTTCACACTACTTCCGTAGCCAACAACTTCCCAGTGTTTCTTTGTTTGTGACTGTGTAGTTTGTTGTGACTCCTTGATTATTTATTTAAATTCCCTTAATTTTACAGAAGTATTAATTACTTTTAACAAGTGAGCTATAAACTTATTTATCATCATGAGAGTAAAAATGACGTTTTGAATTTAAGTATCTATTTCAATTTAGCTTTTAAATACACAAGTTTATCTTGGATTTGGCGATTCTTTAATACGTAGACCTACAGAATTACAGAACCACAGTATATCAAATGCCACAGAACCTTATCTTTGACTAGGTAAAGTTATTGTAGTGTCAAACAACTATATAGTTTAGTGTTTATTTTTTGGTAATGATGATTATACCCTGTCCCAAATTTCCAATCATGTTCCAGAGTGAGAGTGACAGAGATATTTCTGGATATCTCTGTATTTAACTGATCACTTGAGAATCAGTTTCTGGCATTTTAATTAAATTTTTTATCCTAATATGAAAACGTATTTGATGGGTTTTACGGTCCCAATGTAACCGTTTATGTTACTACTCAATCATTCGAGAAGGGTTGTTATTGTTTTGGTAAATAGCTGAAATAAAATATTTTATACTAAAAAAACATGAAGAATTAAGTCAGTGGTGATTATACACAAAATAAATTACAGCCATTTTAACAACATTGTGAGTTTAAACAACATTGCCGTTTGGTGGTGTTTTGTCAGAAATATGTATAGCCTCTTGTCTTATTTTACAAATGTTAGTTATTGCATTCATTTTTCAAAAGCTTAGATGTTGTTTCCAAAAGTAAAACAGATACTATTGGATTAAAATACTATAAGATACTATTAAATTAAAAATGATAAATATTTCCCCATTGTCATAAAGGATTAAATGTAAACATACAAAATCAAATTTTTAACGAACGTCTTCTAGGGAAATGTACACCTCTAGCTTTCGTCTTCTGAAAGTGTTGGTTGTTTGGGTATATCTGGCAAGCTTTGTAGCTCTACAGCTCCAACTGTTATATTCTGTTTTGAATGCAGTTACAACGGAGTGGTTACAACCACTTCTAAATTAAACTTCATATTCGCCTAGTAAAATAATAAGAAAACTTTATGGCCAGTAAATTGATCTGTAAAATCCACACAGTGGATTTCCTTAATTGTGACCTCTTCCCCTAAAAAACACATTCTCTATCTCTCTCGATCTGGAACCTTACTGGACATTTGAAATGGCATAAAACCAAAATTCGAATGAAACTCATGTTGTAAAGCCGTAAACTATTGGCAATCGTTTGATTAGAGTAGCTAAGAACCTTCTCATAGCATCACATAACAATATGCATTTTAGTTTTGCCTGAGCCGTTTTTACTTGAAAAGATAATAAAAGATAAATTCCTTTATTGTAACTTGGCTGGTTTGATTTACTGTAGTAAATCAAAGTAACTGAAACTGTAAGCCAAAGTAGTAACTGAAAGCCCTAAGATCACATAGGCGAGTAATGTTGTTACACTTAATTGGTAATATTACCGCCAAAATGTGGTCCTGCGGCTCTTGGTGGTAGCGTAAGCTTCACACTATCCTAGTCGATGACAGAAAAACTGACAAAACCCAGTAAAGCCTTTATCCTGAGAAAAAACGGGCAAAGTAGGGTCAATGAGCATCACTGATAAACACACATACAGAAAGAAAGAAAGGACGAAAGACAGTCATGCAGAAATTAGGATGACACTCGTTTTGCCTTCCTTAGGTAATATCTAAATACCCCCGTCGCAGCAGACCTGCGTACTCAGCGAATTTCCAATGGAATTTTAGATTATTTACTTTCCCCATAAAAACACCATAGGATCGAGTATGTAGGTTTTCTGCCATTTGGTGTTGTTAGAAAATCTAAGTTAATCAATAATTGGTGAATGTAAACACAAAATTGTATCAAACTCTGGCAATTTTTTATTTTCCCCATAAACCCCATGGGGGTGAGTATGTAGGTTTGCCGCAATATGGGTTTTGTAAGCAAGTATAAGTTAAACCTTATATAGATAATGTACATACCAAATTTGATAAAGTTATGTCAATAAATAAGCAAGATATAGGGTTTTCTTGATTTCCCATAAGAATAACATGGACAACACATTTTTGGATTTGCCCCGTAACCAGTTATGCTATGATAAAAATTCAAAATACCAAATTGTTTGTTTTTTTAAGCTCTTTTAAATGGTTTCAGTTAAAATTGATGAATTTTAAAAATTAAGGTCCAAAAATGCCAAAAACCCATTTTTGACCCCTTTGAAACCCCATAAAACCCCGTTCCCATAACCCGACAATGCTGGTTCGCGAACTCATGAAAATAGACCTGGTCTTACACCTCCATACCAAATTTCATCAAAATCGAAGGTCCCCTTCAAAAGTTATCAGTACCACGGACACATAGATATATAGATATATAGATATATAGATAGATATATATATATATATACATATATATGAAAATGAACGAATGATGTTTTTGGCTTCTGGGGACCTCAAAATGAAAAAGTAAAGTGGTCCCGGGCTTAGGTCTTACCATGGCTACTACCGTAATAGCGTATTCCCTATAGGGAAATTCGCTAAAAAAAAAAAAAAAAAAAAAAAAAAAAAATAAGCACGATTTAAACCAATGTACAGAAAAACTACAATTTTATTTACACGGATTACGTTTATGTTATTAACAGTTGGACTTAATAGTAATCTTCACAGTTTACTTCGGACGAAACTTGCTTCAGATAGTTTTGATGGTTAAAAACAAACACATAAAATACGTGCTCACCACGCTGCAGACACTTGTGATACAAGTGATGTTTTATTCAAACACGTCTTGTGGTAAACAGAACACCACAAAGCACTTGGTGCATTTCAGCTGTTGTTGCGTAAACGCCTCGAACCCCAGGAATTAACTCATAACATGAAGACTTCTCACGGTGTTCGAGAGATGTTAATATCTGCAATATCTATACAATGGTTAAGAATAAGTTACACTATAACCTAGCAATGTAAAGCAATTTCCAAATGTTTTGTTATCAAACAATGTTCAAATGAATTGTTTCACAATAAAAATTATCAAACATTTTGAAATTTTATACTATAGTCAACTTGAAACTCTTTTAAATTCAATAAATTTCACAAAACTTTACTCATGTGATGTTATTGAGCTTTGTAATAAATAACTCATGAATATACAATTTTACCACAATATCTTACAGTATCATATAACATTTACCATACAAAGATATTAATTTATTATAATAGCTTCTATTTTTTTTTCTTGAAAGATGCAAAAGGTGTGAAACAAAGAACATATGTCTTCTGAAAAGAACCCAGACCATTCAAGTAGTGGATCTTGATCTTGTTTTTTTTTATTTTTTATTTTTTTTTTAATATTTTATTACAGATCCATCCCAAAACATGTTGAGACCTTTTCAAATACCAGACCTGTAATCCTGAGACTGAACTTCTGTATAATAAAGTAAAAAAAACACTCATTTCAGTCTTTTAAACTAGGCCGTTCTTTAAAATACATTTTCATGTTTTGTTTTCAACTCAGGAGAAAATTAAAATTTTACTAAGGAAAAGTATTCATTTATATAATGCGGTACTATTATATTAAATTTAACTATTATATAAGATGTTTATAAATATAAAATTACAAATAAATGAGAAGAACGAGATCAAAGTACACTCCTCTGTAAGTCCACAAACCTCTGTTGTAATCTTTATCACAATTAAACGTAAATTTCGTAACAAACAACAACTGTAGTATAGTCTAACACATACAACCAGAGGTTGGCTACAACATTCGACTAACTTGTAGCACCAGCTGTTGCAGAATAACACCGAATTCACTCGGTTAACTTGGTCCTCGCGAGTGCCCAACGATAGTTCTTTCATCACATTACACATTTTAAAGTGGTTATAGCATTTAGGATTAAAAATCTTATTAGACCATGTAGTCAAGTCTTCATTAAGTCATCTAATTCCTAATTGCATTTAAAGGTTGATAAAAAAAATTGGAAATTTCAACCATTTCATCCTTATGAAACAAAAGTTTAAGAAATAAAAACCAATAGACAGCATGTTTTAAGGTTGTCTTATACCTGATAATTAATTTGGTAAATTCATTTACATTGACAGATAGTTTACCTCTTAATTAATTAAAATAAAAAATAAAAATACTTATCCCCTAGTCCATGTAAAAAATGTTCCTCATCATAACGCTACTAACATTGTAATATTATAATATTCTAATTGTATATGATGATAATTTAATACGTTAACATTGAAAATGTAACCCAGCCAATATCCCCTTAATCTTAAAATGTCTACGTAGTCCTGAAGTAATTCTGCTCCTCACAAAGTTGCAAACCGAGTTATTTTTCGGAGGTAAATCCTCCGGGTAGGGTTTAAATCTCACATCAAATATTGAAAAGACGAGACGCGCACCTTTATTGAACTGCCGAACCTTCTGAGGGATAGAATAACTCTATCAATCAATAAAACAATTTCAATATTTATATGTTTACCATTGGACTACAATATTTGGTACCAAAATGAATAAAAAATTACTTATTAATTTGCATTGGAATACAAAAAATGGAAAACAATTTTTCTGTCATTAAATATAATTTATTTTTAATGTAAAGAAGCTGTAATCATCATAGATTTGTCTATAGATTTATTTACTATATATTTGTCAAATACCACTCAATCACGTATTAGAGAATCTCCATAACCGTAGGGTATACAGGGTTGAAATGTGGTATGGACTTCTTTGCTCGTAGGTGTTCACTAAGAAACGGTTTTGCTAAATTCCTTAAGGAATATTACCCACCGGACCTCAACATTTTGGTTGTATGTTATTCTTAAGGTAATTTTTAACACGAATCAAGGAAACAAAATCCCCAAATTTATTGGGCTAAGAGTTTTGAATTTTGGTATTGACGTTTCTCTTTGGCCTTAGGTATACACCAAGAAACGGGTTTGCAAAGTGCTCCGTCCTACAGGGCTTCATAATTTCGATATAATTTTAATATTATGAATAGGACCTACGAGGTTGAAATTCGGCATGGAAGTTACTCTTTGTTCATAAATACTCACTAAGAAAACCTTTTGAAAATTTCTTTTAGGCTCTGTCAGACAGAACTTTAAAATTAATTAGGGCATACTTTGTTGAAATTGGGCATGAATGTTCCTCTTTGTTCCTCTATGTTCCTCTCTTCTCTCTTCTTTCATCTTATGAGCACCTACCTTTATGAGCAACCTTTTCCTTAAAATATTTTGCAAAATTCCTTAAGGGTCCCGCCACAGAGGACTTTAAAGTTTAAATGTAATTCTTGTTAAAGACGATTTCTTTTTGCATTTTCAAGCTATTTGATTATCTATAAAATAAACTCAGCCGCAGGCAGAGAAGTAACAGCTAGTTTTATACACAAAAATCCTACTCATCAATTTGCTTTCTAACTTTGGCATTTACAATAGGAATTAAAAGTTTGAAAGTTTTCTTTAATCCATTATGTTAGTTATAATTTATTTCAATGCAAATACTATTACCACACTATAACTTAAACTACAAACACACTTACCGCCTCAATACTTACAAAAGAAAACTCATGAATTTTACTATCATAGATTGTGAACTTGATTATAAAATTTATTAAAAGTTGTGTTTCTGGACATTGACGTCTTAGAAGTCACACACTTTAAAGACACAGGGGTATTTTGATTTCGCGGTTTTTGTTTTGATCACATTTAAACCATTTAAAAAAGTAGCATAAAACCACTCGTGGTACTTTCTTAAACACAGCGATCCTGGAAAGATTTGGGTTCATAAAATATAACTAAAAATTGTACTCATTTTGGTATTGTACAAAAGTAATAAAAAGAAATAACAAACAAATTTTCTTAAAAAACAAATATGTGGTTACAATATTATTGTAGTTCTTGTACAATTTGAATACTATTTAAGAACTTTATAATAAAACAAAATAATAGTGAGGAATATAAAAGATAATATGCACTTTATAGTCTTAAACAATAAGTTTTGATATACTGCATAATTAAATGCTTTCTCCCCTCCAATAAAACATAATACAGCTTGTATATTTTACTGTTATAATAATTAAACTAAAAAAATCATGGCATGTGTTAAAATAATATTTTTTTCAGTTGAAATATCAATCCCAGGACCAAAATGGAAGGCTTAAGGTTAAGTTTCGGATAAACCACAACCGGCCTTTCCAGTTGTGTTCTGTTTTTTCGAGCACACATCCTTGAGGCTGAAGTTCACAGACAAGGTACACAAGGGTTGGAAAAAGGTCTACATTATTGAAAATATTTATCGGGAAAAATGATTGATAAAAGAACTTAAGAACATGAATTAATAATGTTAAAACTTAGGTTTTAAGAGATGAAAATGTGTGAATTTGGTTTTATTGTTAAAACATCCATATAGGTAATTTATAAAACGTCCAAAAAGTTTTTATACGTTGTATTTTGTTAAGAATTTATAGATATATTTTTTCAATGAATCAATGTGAAAATTTCTTGTTATCAACATATTATTTTAATTTCAATTAATATTTTACCTGCAAATAAAACATAAATGTATAGCAAAATATTTTCAAAAATAAATAGCATTCGTCGTTCAAACTAATGGTTATTCGGTTTATTTTTAGCAGTAACTTAGTATTTAAACAATTCAGAGTACAAGCATTCAATCTAGTTCATTTGGAAAGATTGACTAAAACACAGAATGCTCCCAAAAAATGTTATCAATTGTGTACATGGAACTATTTTCAATAATTACTAATATAACAACCCACATTTTTAATTGAAAGCGTAATAGAAATACATTTGTATTCACTACTGCGGCGAAAATTCTATAGTACATCAATATCAACAGAATTTGCTAATAGTTATTGTACATTCATTGATAAATCCTGAGAGGTCTCTATACTAAACTAGCCACTAACAACCTGTAGTGAATGAAACTAAAAATCATAAAGCGAAATTGCTTTGGAATAACTAAACACAGTTGCTTTACAAGGAAAGTAAATTATTTGAAATAGGGAGTATTTTACCGACAAAAAAACTTCGTAATCAAAGTAGCGTAGTTTGGATTACAAGTTTGATGCAGTCCTCCAACTCTCGCTAACAACATGATAATCCCGTTACCAGTTGTTTGATTTATCTATTACTGCCCCATGCCGGTAATGTACCAGTGCGAGCCAAACCATATAAAGTTTGGTGCAAGGTGCATGATGCGTAAGGTGAATAGGGCCTACTGTACTTTTTTAAATTCTGGTTTATTACTTTTTTCAATTAAACTTTAAAATTAGAGTTAAAAAATTAGCCCACCGTAAAAAAAATTGAACTAGAGTTTACATATTCGTGAAGCACTTTAGAGTTTTGTTTGGTTCCCACGTACTGTATTTGTATTTTTGGCCATTGATATAATCTAGTCAATTTAGCCTGAAGAAATAGTTTTAAAAATGCCTGTTCTAGTGTAGGGACTGTTTCAGTCTTTTATAGCCTTTAAAGCGGCATTGCAATACAGTACTAACTCAAGAGTTAATAACTCAATCATACAAAAAATATGTTCAATATTTCTTCCTTGTACTGACCATAAAATGTGTGTTAATCGTTTTTAATACCTTAGTTTAAAATATTAACATTAAGAGTCATCTTCACCTATGATCCACTAGCCCATTGTTGCGCAGTCGGCAATGTTAACGGCTTTTAATACCATAAAAAAAAGCCATACGGCTTTTAATGCAAAACATGGTATTGCATTCCCCTGTTTCGGACGCCGTTTTTCAACCGATTTTCCTGGTAAGTGTTTAGTTGAATAGTTATACTATGTCCCTCATACCTCGAAATTTTGAAAATTTAACGAATATTACTCTTTGAGACGTCGCAAAGTAACTCGATTTTCCTTAGTAATATTTGTTAAATTTTCAAAATTCCGAGGTATGAGGGACATAGTATAACTATTCAACTAAACACTTATCAAGTTTAAAGAAAATCGGTTGAAAAACGGCGTCCGAAACAGGGGAATGCAATACCATGTTTTGCATTAAAAGCCGTATAGTTAATAGTGCCGACTGCGCAACAATGGGCTAGTGGATCATAGGTGAAGATGACTTTTAACATCAATTTATGTTTCACAAAACCTTTTACAAAGTAAACTAATTTTGATTGATGCAGATTACTTGCATTGTATTAACTCTTGGCGATAATAAGTTATTCATGAGATATTACACTTGAGGTCATAAAAGGGATAAACTTGATCTCTGCCTTCAGGCAAAACCTTTCAATCTATCTTAATTACAATCATACGCCCATGACCAAAGCGATAATCACATTTCAAAATCACTTATAACATTACATTTATATGACTGTTTATGTAATTAATAAAATTATTGGTATATTTATAAGAAAAAACATATAGTTTTTGTTTGAAATATACTAGTACAAACATTTTAAATACGTCTACTAATTAAACGACTAATGATTTAATTTACGTTATCGACTGTACGATTATCAATTGGCTCGGTATAAAAATAACCTAATATTTTACTGGTAGTAAAAGTTTGGGATTTGTACTATTTTCTCAGTATGCGTTCAAAAAAGCACAATAAAATATCTTTATTGACAAAGAAAAGAATTATCAGCAAGGTGGTCAAAGTTCATCCACCAAGGACGACGCTGTAGAGGCCAGTTCAGGAACGGTCAGTGCATTGCAGAGTTACCGGTCGTCTCGCCACGCTCGTGTTCGTCATTAGGCCAAGATGTTCGTTCGTAAATGTTTTGTCATGGGTTTAAAAACTGTGTTTTGTGTTGTAAAAACTGACAAGTTTTCATGTCCGACGAATTTTAAGAGTCCCTGAAATGGATTTGATTCTGACCCTGAGGTCGAAACCCGGTTCATCCACATCGGACCAAGTGTGGAACTGCTATGACGGAAAAGTGGTATGTAACCATATTTTAAACAGGTTAAGGCTAAATACTGCAGTTATTGGTAAGGAAAGTTTTCATTAATTAATCAGAAACCTTTGGTGGAGCCAAATTGGAAAGAAGACTATATTTAAGTTAATACTAACCAGTTGTGTTAGAATGTCTGTATTTCCATATTTCATGTTATTAAACCAATTTATTTGATCTAATATTAATTTAGAATGAAGGAATTTTAATAAAAGCCCTCAATGTCTCAAGTCCTTACGGTTTCGAATCAAATAGTAATGCTACATTTGTGAGTACTGAATCACAATTGCTACAGATAAAATAACAAATAACTGTATCTCGTATCAAACAATAACAAACAATGGGTATAAACCAACAATGCATTGTTATGATTGTTATTCGAACGACGATAAATAAACAGTCAGTACTATGCGCTCCAATGTGTTTAATCGTGTTCACCAACGAATATTTTTGTGTTTTACTCTGAATTATTCATTCATGTGGAATTCCAACAATCGAAACACAATTAATTAAGGATACCGTTAATAAGTATAAACGCATTAATAAGTTAAAAACATATTTTGAATTGAACTGATCTCATTGTATACACGTTATCATTTAGTTTACAGTTAGTTTATTTTGGTTAGTTTAGTAAAACAAATTTCTTAGTTTTTCTCGATGATTCAAAAATTACAGACAGGCTAAACAAATGTTTTTAAAATCACATTCTATTTATATTTATCAATAAAAAACTTTCGAAAAGTTCAAAAATATATAAAAAGCCTAACATGAGGTTAAAAAATACCTCGAATATCGTAATACTTAACTCTAGACACAAATTTCAAATTAATAATGTTAAACACTCAACTAATCGTTTTGTAAATTACATGTTACCTACTCTTACTATGCTTCAAAATAAATTTATGTATATATATATATATATATATATATATATATATATATATATATATTTCATGTTTAGGCTTTCGGATCACTCAAGTATAACACCAATAAAGGTTTAAATACCTGTCGTACCGTCCAGTGATCAAAAGTTCAAAGACCTAATTTTGGATCACTGGACGGTACTACAGGTATTTAAACCTTTATTGTTGTTATTTATTTTTTATTTTACAGGCTTCAGCTTAATAAAACACTGTTAGATAGTTGCCATAAACAGGAACGGAGCAAGATTATATATGTTCACTAAAAGTTCATTCAGTCTTCATTACAGCTTTTTCTCAACATCACTTCAAAGTCTAATAGTATAGTTAATCGAAATGTACTAATTTCGCGCTTTTAGTACGAGGCCACGTTATACGATTTATTTCTAAAGCAGCTTTAGGCCCGTGTCATGAACTGTCATAAAGCTCAATTTATTCATTTAGTCAGAAACATAAATAGTTAATATTGTGTTGACTTTTTGCATCCAGCCCTAAACAGGTAGTGCCACCAGTTTATTTGCAACCCATTATATATATGATTCGGCAAAGTGCACTTTATACAAATTACAAAACTAATTTAATTCTTAAATAACTACGCGAAAAACCCAGGATTGTGTGCTTCGTGTTTTATGCTCACAAATACAAAAAAATTGTAGCATAAAAAAATCAGCCGATTGCCATCATTGATGTGGTGGTTTCACTATAGTATAGTTATCAGTTGATTACCTTGTAACCAGATAATTCTGTTCGCCTTAGGGCGAGAAAGAACAATTTAGTCCTGCAACTGTAGTATAAAAGAGAGCCGTTTACGGAGTAGTATGCTTTTTGATGGTTCGCTACTGGACCCAGCTGCCTTTGGTTATTGGGCTATTAATTAATGATCCTGACAAATGAAACAGCTGATATTTGTCAGTAACAAAGCTACACCTCATCTGATCCATTACAATCATCACACTCACCCCTTCAGCCATACTCACCTTAAAATACGCACCACAGAGTGCGTCGGTGTTTCAAATAAAGTCTCTAAAGTCTCTAAAGTCTCTAAATATGACAAAAAAGTGTTTTGAGTCTTCTGATTAAGTTATCGAACGAACTTCAACTCAAATATATTATTTAAAATATGTTATATAATTACAAAAATATATGTAACAATTAAGCTTATAATCTCAAATTTAAGATTAGTTTAAAAAAATGGGTAAGACGTTTATCTTATAAAAGAATAAGTTAATACTGTATTTCATTTTGAGTCACTAACATCAAAAGTTAGAAATACTCTTTTTTGTAGTCAAACAATAAACACTACTTTCAAGCAACCAAATCAAATGTAAAAAGAATTTCTAAAAAAATATAAACAAAACACTCTTACTAATGCAATAGTTTTCTGGATGTAAATTTTGTTTTAATCTAAACTTGTAATCTAACTTAGTTATGGAGGCAAAACTTAAAGTTATTGCAAAGTTGTATAGTTTGTAAATAATTTTCAAGAAAAACAAAAACAGCTCGGATCGCTCTGAGTGGTTAATCCCCAGGAAAACAGAACATAATTGAAACCACTCCGGTTCGTTTATCCACAAACCCCTATTTTAATCCTTTCACCAAATCCAGTTGGTCTCGAAATTCTGGACATTGAATTCATTATTTTGTTATGGTGATTTTAGAATTATTGCAATAATATAAAAATTAAATTTGTTGTCGCTAAAGTAATTTATGTTTTAGATTCATAACTTAATATTTTTTCTTGTATAATATGTAATGGTTGATTGTATTGATTATCAATCAGTTATATATTATTTACTCGTGCTACGGTGTTCAATTTTATGGAAATTCAAAATATTTATGAAATTATGTTTTGAAACATATTTTTGAACAGTCAATTCCACAACGATGACATTATCGGACTAAGTACCACGTTGTCTGTTATAGATCAATTTAATAATAAAGTATATGATTTTCTTTTTAAGCACGGCAAGGCATAAATATTTTTAAAAATTCATTCTTTAGAAATCTTTGTTTTATGATACAATAAACTTTGTTATTTACGTCAGCAGCTCACTGTTGGTTATAATTTAGAACTGTTTCTACACTATGATGCCTTTATATATACAATTCCCGAAGATAACGTGGCGAATTGTGCGCGTTTCAATATGACATCATACTGCAGAAAGCATTGTTAGCAACAATTATATTTAAATATTCGTTTTTTTCATAACCTTGCGATAAACATTTTTTTTCGAAACAATCACCTGTAGTCGATTCCCGATGGGTTGGGTGAACAGTCCGGAAAATAGTATTTTCCGAGACACTTAATCAAGTTAATTAATTTATATTTGTACCTACTAAAAGCTCACAACAGTTCAAATACAAGATAAACAAATAACAAAGTAAGAGGGGGTATATAGGTTAAAATATTTTAACTTTTGTCCAAACTGTATGTTTATTAAAGGTGGTATGATAAAAGTACTGTTCGTAGCTCGCCAGAGAGTGCTCGATTGAAATGAAGTACCGGCCTCGCCTCGTGATCTTGCACCGGTAACGACCACTTTGCGCATTAGTGACGAAATATACTATTTTCAGCTACGCATGTTGCAGTTTATAAAATATGAAAACTCATCCTAAATACGGCCGTTTATTTTTATCATGCAAATATTTATTTAAAAAAATTTAAGGATAAAAAACTATGTTCTATACAATATATAAAATAATGATATCGATAGTAATAAAAAAATTAAGAACAAAAAGTACATTTTACTATTTAAAAAAATGATTACTATAAAAAAGATCTTTTACTGTAGTTACTGGATTAAAACATTATTATTAGGTCTTGCTTTCTGTAGGAGTATATTCTGCTTATGTTAAATCCTTTACAGCGTCTTGCTATTAAAAAATCCATCAGTTCAAATCTAGTTTTAAGGTTAGCAAACCATAGTGTTAAAACGAGTGCTTCATTAAACACCGATAAAATACACCTACATATATAAAACCTAAATAAACCAAAATATATTGAAATGCATAAAGACGCTAATTTACAGTATTATTAATGTATAATTTTTGATTGCTACTTCCTCTTAACTACATTGAACCTCTCAAGAACTTGACGTATTGTACATTCAGGTAATGCAACAAACATCTGACTTGATTTTCCAGCTATTCTCATTGCGTACACTCATTGAGTAGTCACATTGACTATAACCCCGTCATTTTGATCCAACGTATAATGATTGACATACGATATTGATGAAACCAAAGAATGATATTGACTAGCAAAATAACTCCACCTTTGAAAATTAAAAGTTGAAATCTATACTATTCACGTCTTGGAATTTAAAGCAGATGAAATATTAAAAGAGATAAAAACCAATAATGACTTGCTATAGAAAGAAAATACTAACCTAAACAAACAAGTTGAAGAACTGGAATGCTTAAAAGATCGAAACAAAAGGGTTAATGGTTAGTTGAATGGTATGGAAAATTCTATTTCGGACTCTCAAACACAGTAAAGAATTAGGATGATACAAAAATATGAGCTGCAAAATGAACTTAAGTTTACGATTGAAATAATTAATATATTACGTCATGAAGGAGACCCCCCAAATTGAGAGGTGTTTTACAAAATCCTAAGGAACACTGCACATTTAAAAAAGTGTAAGAATAAGATATTTTGCAAACATCATAATAGTGGTCTGAAAATTATGAAACTCATCTCAGTAATTTACAGAAATCCCTTGGTTTTCAAACTTCCTATTCTGCATCAACAATAAAAACGCTGTTGCAATATCTATGGTTCTACAAATATTGTCGAAACCTGTAGCTATAACACAACAATGAGCCAGAACACTGCATAGAAACCAGTGCACAGTTTTAAATGAGAAAGAAAACTATTCCTGTCGTAACGTTGTAGGCAATAATATTTTTCGAACAGTTAAGGTCGTCTGTGTTCCAATCTTAATACAATAATTTCATCATCTATCTCATTATACCGGGTGTCCCAGACATCCGTACACCCCCTTTAAAATTTAAATAATTAATTTTAAACAAAAACCAATTGTGCGATTATAGGTAAACCGGTTACGCTCTATCGATTAATTGGAATGTGCAGGGTCACAGGGTGTACCAGAAGTCACCTATCTAGACCGCAAGTGCTAATTTTAATACAAACCTCCACTTTTTACGACATATTTGGATTTTATGCGTAATGTTAAGACAACCTTCCAATTTAATTTTTACCCATAATCCTAACAGTTTGGGAGATAATGGTGATTGAAATTTCGATTTTCCCATAAGAATTACGTATAAAAAATTTTCAACTCCATTGTTTCTGAACATTTTCGGTTAAATAAACGTGTCCCAGCACAAAAATATCTTAGACGCTCCTTTTAAATATTTTCCATAGTAAATTATTAGTTTTGTCTTAAATTATTTTATTTTCCCATAAAATTTACAATGCGGCGGAGATTATTAAAAACTTAATAAAAAAGTAAAATGATTTACCTGATAATCGATACTATCCGATAGAATATTATTTTAAATGATTTTGAAAGACATTTTATTGTTTGAGCATTTCCGTTTAATGTAAAATGTTCAGAGAAAAGGTATGTGGAATTTTTTCCTTGTTATTCTTATGGGAAAAATAAATTGTTTTTGTTAAAAAATACTTATTTAAATTTTTAATGGGGTGTGCGGGTGGTCTGGTACACCCGGTATAACCTATTAAATCATTATTATGGCAAATTAAACACCTTAAAGTGTAAGAAATAGTCATTATTACACCTAAGAATAATTATTTGCAAAAGATGGTCTAGTAATAAACTAGGATATAATGTTTTAAAAAGATGATTTAAAAGATGATCATGATTATTTAAACGAAATTTCAAATTACTTGCTCCAATTGGTTTCTGGTTTTGTTGCAGCAGTTAAAAAAAAGTATATATATAGATTTTTTAAGGCAAAAACAATAAGTAAACTTGTTTTTTTATCAATTAAAACTAATACCTATTACATCTAAGACAGTAGTGGGTAGCTGAAAGTTATTATGTTCTACCTATAGTAATAATTAATTCTATTAACGAAACTAAACATTTTGTCCTAAATATAATTATTCAAACGAGGAAAACGACAACAGTGGAAAATAATAATATTTGTTGGGCTAGCTAAACCATTTCTGTAACTGCTATACTGTCTGTAACTGATAAACTACTATTCTGATAATAGTAGTTTATCAGACCTACTCGTGTGTCTTATTAATACAGGGTTAGGCAAAAGTCTGGACACCCCCAGTTAACTTTTTAACGCGTTGCAGTAGGAAAACCAAACTCGGCACATGTTAATAACATGAAAAACTGCACTTTTTCATCAACCACACAACTTTGCCAATGCCCCCAAAATGGGCTATTTTGGGGGCAGCCCCAAATTTTCAAATGTAAACCCCTATTGAGTGACCCCTCATTTTAAACGGTGTATCAAGAGAAATTAAATGGCGCAAACCGGAGGTCGATATCTCACCCCTAACCAAAATGGCAGCCATTTCAAAATTTGAGATGGGCAAGCAAGTATAAGTCTGGACACCCCCAATTAATTTTTTAACACGTTGCAATAGGAAAACCAAACTCGGCACATGTTAACAACATGAAAAATTACACTTTTTCATCAACTACACAACTTTGCCAATGCCCCCAAAATGGGCTATTTTGGGGGCAGCCCCAAATTTTCAAATGTAAACCCCTATTGAGTGACCCCTCATTTTAAACGGTGTATCAAGAGAAATTAAATGGCGCAAACCGGAGGTCGATATCTCACCCCTAACCAAAATGGCAGCCATTTCAAAATTTGAGATGGGCAAGCAAGTATAAGTCTGGACACCCCCAATTAATTTTTTAACACGTTGCAATAGGAAAACCAAACTCGGCACATGTTAACAACATGAAAAACTACACTTTTTCATCAACTACACAACTTTGCCCCTGCCCCCAAAATGTGGTATTTTGGGGGCAGCCCCAAATTTTCGAATGTAAACCCCTATTGAGTGACCCCTCATTTTAAACGGTTTATCAAGAGAAATTGAATGGCACAAACCGGATGACGATATCTCTTCTCTAACCAAAATGGCAGCCATTTTAAAAATCGAGAAGGGTAAATTGACATTATTTGTTAAAATTAAATCGGAAAATAGCTTTTTAGAATTTATAATTTGTGGAATTATTTTAGAATTGAACCTAGTAGCAGAAATGAACTAGTAGGTTCAATTCAAAAAAAAATTCCAGATATTCTCGATTCTAAAAAAGCTATTTTCCTATTTAATTTTAACAAATAATGTCAATTTACCCTTCTCGAATTTTAAAATGGCTGCCATTTTGGTTAGAGAAGAGATAACGACATCCGGTTTGTGCCATTCAATTTCTCTTGATAAACCGTTTAAAATGAGGGGTCACTCAATAGGGGTTTACATTCGAAAATTTGGGGCTGCCCCCTAAATACCCCATTTTGGGGGCAGGGGCAAAGTTGTGTAGTTGATGAAAAAGTGTAGTTTTTCATGTTGTTAACATGTGCCGAGTTTGGTTTTCCTATTGCAACGTGTTAAAAAATTAATTGGGGGCGTCCAGACTTATACTTGCTTGCCCATCTCAAATTTTGAAATGGCTGCCATTTTGGTTAGGGGTGAGATATCGACCTCCGGTTTGCGCCATTTAATTTCTCTTGATACACCGTTTAAAATGAGGGGTCACTCAATAGGGGTTTACATTTGAAAATTTGGGGCTGCCCCCAAAATAGCCCATTTTGGGGGCATTGGCAAAGTTGTGTAGTTGATGAAAAAGTGTAATTTTTCATGTTGTTAACATGTGCCGAGTTTGGTTTTCCTATTGCAACGTGTTAAAAAATTAATTGGGGGTGTCCAGACTTATACTTGCTTGCCCATCTCAAATTTTGAAATGGCTGCCATTTTGGTTAGGGGTGAGATATCGACCTCCGGTTTGCGCCATTTAATTTCTCTTGATACACCGTTTAAAATGAGGGGTCACTCAATAGGGGTTTACATTTGAAAATTTGGGGCTGCCCCCAAAATAGCCCATTTTGGGGGCATTGGCAAAGTTGTGTGGTTGATGAAAAAGTGCAGTTTTTCATGTTATTAACATGTGCCGAGTTTGGTTTTCCTACTGCAACGCGTTAAAAAGTTAACTGGGGGTGTCCAGACTTTTGCCTAACCCTGTATATAGAACGTACATTATTTAAAGACCTAAGAACTTTATCTCAAAGGAAACAGATCTAATTGAAACCGGCGAGGTTGGTTTATCCAGAGCTTAACCTTAAACCTTTAGCCACCAGGATTTACCGCTCCCTGTACATTTATATTTCGGCCTGAGATAGGCTTGTGTGCCAATAAGTGGTTATGGCTATAGGAATCATTGCGGTATGGTTCAGTTAGGCTATGTGGTTTCGTGATGGTTTCTAATAGGTCTAGATTTTGGCCACACATGACTAAATTAAATTAAACATTTTAAATTAAATCAAACTTTGAACCTTTATCATGATTCATCTTTAAGCAAAATTATATCAATCCGTTAAATTTAAATACAAACATAATATTCAATTAAAGTAAATCATATAAATTTAGAAAACTGTAAAATAAATTTAGAGTTTAGATCATTTATGAAAATTATAGGAATCACTAGACAACGAATTGAAAAATACATGTTATGTTACTCGAACTATTTTTTATAATACTTTTTGGAATAGTTTTTAGTGAAAACCGAATTTGAAGAGAACAAGAGTAAGTTAATTAAACAAAATGAAGTTATACTTTCGTAAGATAATTTAATGTCGTGTAATGTATTCTCAATAATTAACAAACATTTTACAAACCTTAGAGGTTAGGTCCTGGAAATAAATTAAATGAGAGAAAATCTTTCTCAAACTAATATTACTAAATATCAGAAGTAGAAAAAAAGCATGAAAGTAACCTCAACTATAAACGTAAATGACAAACAATAGTTCCTAAATATATTTCGTGTTGCATAAATAAGACGACATTTATGGCTTCTACCGTCCTACTTAATAAGCGAAAAAAATAGAACTGGTAGTAACTAATTAGTTGAAAGAGATAAAATCGTAAAACCTTTCACAAATAATTAAAAACATAAATAAACTTGTAAAACTTTCATGCACACGTTAAACCCTCGCACAAACAATTGGACATTCGATGTTTACTTGCTAATTATTTCACAGCAAATATCTGTCTTTAATTGTGTTCCCAATTGAATAAAAATAAACTTAAAAGAATTTATTTAGGATTATTGGTATTGTTTAATGTACACTTATTTATCATTATAAACATTGTAGGTATATTTATTTGATATATTTAATTATACGAAAGACGTATAAAAATGGATTTTACTATTCAATACACAATTTTTAAATGTTTAACATATTTTTAATTATTATCTGAATAATTTAAAATATCAAATTTTTCAATAGATTATTCATAGCCTATAATGAAATTAGAATAAAATAAAAGTTTTTATTCTAATTTCGAAATAGTTTGGACCTTTTATTTTAGCTTGCTTTTTAAAACTTCTTGATAAAAATTGTGTAATTTTACCTGTTTTGGATTAATTTGTCTGGAATTGAAACTATTTGAATAATATACTACATCAGCAATAAACTTAGGCCTACTTCAATTAAATTAAACTGTCAATTAAACTGTCTTCAATTAAACTGTCTTCTCAATGGAAAGAAAAACGACAAATTAACACGATTTAGAATTAAAATGAGTATGCAGGTCTACTTTTACTGGAGTAGGCCTACTGTATTATGAAAATTCACTGAGCCAATCAAATGTTTTATGTTGATGAATAGTGGATAGAACAGCCAATCGAGGTTTTGACGATTTTAAACATTCCTATCGCAAGCTAATGCTATCTTAAGATAGTATAGGAATTCCGAGTATTTAATTCTTGAAGTTTTATTTTAACAAATATAACTTTATTTTTATTTGACGACAATATTCGTGAGGTAATTCTATTTCAGTAAAAAAACCATGTCATTCCGCTCAAATACAGGGAGATACAAAATGAACTGTCACATGTTAACAACCATTTTTATTTATAATATTTGTACCATATGGTAACATTTATAAATTTACAGATAGAAAAACTCAAAATGCTTTTGGTGGAACTCAATATGGCCACCTTTTAAGTCTCTGCAGGCGTTAAATAAAAATGTAGCCCATCACACGCCTTGGCTGCATTTTTTGGGGATAGAATTAACATTGCATAAGTAATTTTTTATTTTCATATGTTATTTTCAGTTCCTAAATTAAATTTTTCAGTCAGCTGTTTTAATCGGTTAAACAGGTGTACCCGCATTTTCATACAATGTTTCTGGATGTTCTGGACGACATTTTTCAAGATCGATGGATTTGGAGGGGAGGATCGATACAATGGCCACCAAATTCCAACAAGGTACTGTACAACAAGTCCAGACCTAACTTCACTGGATTTTTTTCTGGTCTAATGTCAATAAATTGCTATATTATGAGAAGATTGGAAACCTAAACCACCTGCAAGAGTGAATAATAGATGCTATTGATAATGTTAATCCAGAAATACTGAGAAATGTTTGGCGGGAGGTTGAATATTGATTTGACGCCTGCAGAGATTTAAATAGTGGCATTATTTAGATTTATTGAGTGCCACAAAAAGTTTTGATTTTTCTGTTTGTAGATATATAAATATTACCATGTAGTAAATACATGGCAATTTAAAATATTACCATTAAACATTTAATGGTACCTCCCATTTTAACAATTCCTTTATTATAAAACTAATATATTCCTTTTGTAATAGAAAATTATTGTTAAAATGTGTCAGATATTTTTGTACCTCCCTTTTACTGTGTTGAATTTAATCGTTTTATTTTTATGGGAAAGGCTGTCGTTTAAATACAATTAACCAGTAATAAATTGCAGATAAATCACTTGAAAACATACTATTCATTGGATAAAACTATAAAATTCATCAGAAAAATTGGCGAAAAACAACAACAAATTCCCTTATAAAAGTTAGATGTTAACGTTGTTTCATATACAGTTCGAGTAAAATATTTGATTAGACACGAGGCAGATTTGATACTTATATGAGACACCACTTGATATTTGATGTTTACAAAATTTAACGCACCTTCAAACACTGAAAAAAATTAGGAGATATAAACTAACAGAGCTCATATTTTAAGCGTATCCTGAGTTGTTGAAGGGATTAAAACCGAGCTCTGTGGATACGCAACTGTAGTGGTTTAAATTTGTTGTTAAATTTGTTTGTTTTGACTGAGGATCAACCACAACGTATTACTTTGGCCCACGTTTTTAAAAACTTGATTAAATTAAAGAAAAACACTCTTAGAAAATATAACCTCAAGTTTTGTTATTCTCCTGTTTTGAGTGATTTTCCAGAGCTACTTAAAAATTTAATGGCGTATACAAAAAATTTCTCAGTTTATTTGTCTGTGCTTACATTAAAAACTATAAACTGAATTTGAACCCACATGCTTTTAGTTATTGCATAGTAATGAAGGCAAACGACATCGGAGAGTGTCGCATCTCTAGTGCACAAAGTCGTAGATATGAATGGTTATGGTTGTACCACGTTTTAACGCAGAGTCTGCAGGTGATAACAATATAATTGAGTTTAATAACTTGTCAGAAGAACATCCATGGCGCTAACGGCCTTTTAGTTGTCTCAACTAAATTTTAATAGGGTCTACTAATAACATTATTCATAACGTCTGCCATCTTTCAATTATAAAATTTACTCATTCACGCTCTATTTAATATGATTTCTCGGATTAAATCCAGGCATATAACTCAAGTTCTTAAGCACCAAAGCTCTAAAGGGGGCTTCAAACTATTTAAACCATAAAAACATAAACAAATAGATGAATTAATATTCAATACTCTCCATTTTTACTAAGACACATGAAATGTTCCTCCTTAATCTCATAATGAACAATAAAATATAGAATTTTATACTTTGAGGAAATCTACAAAGTGTCGCCCTTCTAAGCAATTTAATGAATGAGATTTTAAAAAGTAATTAAATAAAAGTGGGTTTTAAAATTCTCTTCTGATACTGCATTCACAATATATACTTATATTTAAACTTAATAATGTTAGGAAAGTAATGTGTTTTTTTCGTAATTAAATACTGATAAAAACCAAGGACAATTTATATTCTGATGGGTTTTACTAAAGTAGCGTATATTTGAAACTGAACTAAATATCTTATTAAAATAATGGTATACAATTTAACGGTAAATAACCATTGACGCCGAGGAATGACCTATGTGTTAGTAAACTTAATATTCTACGGTGGCGCCGTAACAGAGAGCGATGACTTTGTGACAGCCACTGAGGCGTGTTATTCGCCGTTTGTCTGCTGGGCTGCTACTGCACCGAACTGAACATTCCACGTGGAGCAAGGGACGATTTGATGTACTGTTAACCCTAAAATTCATCTTACCGCTGGCCGACATTGCTTGTTTCAGTGTTGATCTTTGAAATGTTTATTATATGTTAGTAATGTTACTATACTGAGCTGATCCCAAACCTTTGATCATGGACCATAAAAACATTTAGAAACCTTCTTGGTTTGATTTTAATTTGCTATTTGTCTTCTACTACACAGAATAAAACTATATTCCATTTCACCCATTGAGGTGATTAGGGTAACTTAATTAATATTTCGTGATACATCTGATATTTTTCGTGTTAATATATGAATAGGCCTGGGAGCCTTTATTGACAAATTTTGACCGATACAATTGGAGTTACAACGCGATGGTAGATTTTATCTTGTATATTTACTAAAGCAATATAAAAAGTCTTGATTAAATATGACCAACTATGTACATAATAGTATTTAGAGATCTTAAACTTTTAATTATGAACTTTTAACCAAGTATTATACTTTAAACTGACTTATTAATAGCTTAAAAGTACTATTACTTATTAATACTTAAACTTAATTTATATCCAGGTATGTGAGAGTAGTTAGTGTACGTAAAGACGCAATTAATAGGATGATTTATCAGCTTAAAAAGTAAAACATCATTTAAGAGTAGAATAATTTTATTAATTTTTCTAAAGTCGACAGAGACAATGTCAAGTCCAATCAGCTTCTATTGTCTGAGTACAATAGCGTCACATCTGTGTCTGAAGGATAATTAGCTTTTTATCTCTTTTAGATTACATTTGATGATTACTTCATTGTGAATAAGCCACCCTCCTCCCCCACCGGGTCGTTCGCGTAGGATTGTGACAGAACTGAGACGGAACAGGTTTGTAAACTACTTTTGATGATTGCACTTCACTTCAGAAATTAAAAGGTTTTCTAAAAAAATATCTGTCAATTAATAAATATTAATGTACTTTTAATCACTCTTCAAAAAATGAATTAATCTGTTTTAGACAAAATATTTACTTTGCCATTCTGACTAGTTTTAAACATTTATTTAATTTAAATGTCCTAATTTTGAATAGTTGTTGGAATAATATTGAAAATCAGTAACACAACTTATTTATATGGAGGAGACACAAGTTTGATATTGTCAAGTACTCGCTTGACCAGCCGTAGATAAGCTTAGAATATATTAGGAAAAAACAATAGATAATAAATTACTTTATTGAAAAATACTTCATTTTAAAGTTGAATTGGGTTCAGTTAGAGGTGGTACTTTTGATCGTTAAAAGTTATGTATACAATTTCAATGTAACATGATTGAATTATCAAAACAGAGCTTTAGTTAGAAATAGTTTAAAATTAATTTCAGGATATTGAGAGATATTTTAACTTACAAACTTTTATCAGTAGCGATTCATGTAGCTAAACAAGACTACTTATCACACGTACTACGTTTTACAAAGTTTATTTGCAAAAGAATATATAAAACAAATCCTGCGACCTGATGCCATCAAAGCAGTACCATAACTACCGGCCATCCATCAGTCATGAGGAAAGGTCATGTAAAATGAGACAAATTCTTTAATTAATAGGACAAAGATATCTTTATTTATCATAACAACAATACACAACTATAACATGATGCTTCATACAAGTTGTAATCAAGAGTTGATAATATTTAAGTTTGTATGATTAAATTAGATTGATTGTGATCTAATGTAAATAAGCTCATTTTAAAATTTAAAAAAGTAATTTCACTACTGCTATTGACTGAAAATTTTAAGTAATTGATAAGCTTAGATTTAATAATTTTAAGTTTGAATTGAAAATCGGAACATGGTGTGGGATCAGTATTACTTGCAAAGATATTTTGGTAAATGGTTGGTGTAACCATGATCTCAAGACTGGGTCTGGTTTGACTGAAGCCCCTTTTACATAGATATGAATTTTTAAATTACTGGAAAGAATTGTCGGTTATTGATAGTCAATTGACTGTTGACTGTTTCTCTCTGGTCTGATTGGCCACTAGGGCATAAAAAACACTTTCTGTAGATACAATTTTGATAGCTGAACTATATATTTATTCTAAATGAAAAACTAAATTTTTATTTGAAAATTCGACCAACATAATTTTAATTGATTATTTACAATATCATTAAAGACAAAAAACGATTAATTTGTTTTATTTATTCAATACAGCCATCGTTTAACTTAATAAGAACTGTCGGATTTTTTATCTCAAAATCGTAAACTAGCGT